>VZSF01002286.1:504988-579988 GCA_013398295.1 Chionis minor
TGGGGGGCGGCCGGCCGGAGGGGGCGCCTCGCTGCCTCCAGCCACCGAAATTCCCCCCCCAGGAGGCCGAAAGCCGTCAAGCAGAAATAGGGAGGCAGGCTGAAGGGGAAAGGGGGAAAAAAAAAATTAATAAAACAAATAAATAAAAAGTGAAAGGGAGGCTTTCATGCCGGGACAGGGTTTGCAGCTGTAGCGCTTGGCAGCGGCGCTCGGGCACCGCTCACGGCGCAGCCGCCGGCTGGCGAGTTGCGGGCTGCGCTGGCGTTTGCCCTCGAGCGGGAGCGCGGCAGGCCGGCAGGTGAGGCGCCGCGGCCTCCTCGGCCTGGCCCAGCCCCCGGCTGGCGAGGAGCGGGTCCGTCTGCGGGGAGGGCTGCAGAGCCGGCACACGGGAACGTCCGAAGGGACACGAAGGCTCGGGCAAGGGTTTCTCAAAAGTAAAAGCCCAGAAAGCAAACAACCTCCTCCGCCGGCACCCGCCAAGTGGTGTCAGCTGTGCCTTCTCCAGGTAGGAGACGCCCTGCTCTGGCAGGGGGGTTGGACCGGATGATCTCTAGAGGTCCCTTCCAACCCTTAGCGTTCTGTGATTCTGTGAGGTGTTTTTTCGCCCTGGCACAGATGGATTTGATTGTCAGCCCCGTGCTCTGCTCTTGCCCGCGCCATGGAGTACTGCGGTCACTGCTCACCTGTGTGCTGCTGTCCATGAACTACACGCTTTACCTTGCTTACGCTATTGGAGTGTTTCACCTTTCCTAACGAAGCTTGTTCATGTTTAAACGGTAATTTCCTTAAAACTCACAAGCAGATTTTTTATTATATATTTCACTAGTGTGTCTCGTTACACCGTACAACCGGGTATCTTTTGGGAAACAAAACCAGGAAGACAAAATAGCCAAGTTATACACTATCTACATCCTGAGACATGAGAGAAGATAACTAGTGGATATTTATTTTGGTATCATAAGCACAAGGGAATACACTCAGGTATTAAAAGCGCGCTGCTTAAAGTTTGGCATTTCCCTGCAAAGCTTGCAAACCAACCAGGACGGAGTGTACGTTCCGGAATAGGAACTATTTCTGTGTGAGACACCACACACTTCAGGGCCTCCTCTTATTTCAGAATAATTTTGCTCTACTGTATAGCTTTATTACTGGCCATTAGTGGTGCAAAAGAGACGAGTGTGATTCAATTGATAAGAAATGCTATTTAAGGTGGATATATTTTCCTCTGAGAAACACAGTCATTTTTAAGTATTTCAGTAACCAAAGATGTTCTTTGGTACAACATAATCTTCCTTTAAACATTTTCACGACAAAATGGAAAAAGAATGTGCTATGTGGGGAAGCAGCTATGTAAAAAATCCATTTGAGCACACAGAATTAGTATCCTACTGCATTGGTCTCAACAATAATATCGGTCTCAAGATCTACACTTTTCATCTACGAAAACATTGCATAACTTTCCATAGTGCCTTCTCTCCTGGCTGTCCTGGGGGCAGAGCAATTGAGACATAAGGTAGAATGTCTTACCTCAAACTCCCAAGTGAGTCAGTAGCAGAAGAGTGGTTATGACTCATACTCAACGTACAAGCTTGTGTTTTTCCTTCTGAAACTGGAAACATAGCAGAGAACAGTGGGAGGAGCAATAATTTAGCCAACCACACCCTGCCTTCAAAATACTTCATTGGATAATAAATGCCTATGACGAGCAGATACCATCCAGGGTTGGTGTTTGGGGTGGTTTTTTTCACCTTATCTATGAAACCCACATGGTAAACTCCATGGCGTTTAGTTTATCTTCTTAAAAAAGGATGATGGGATGAGCTCACCCTGCCCAGGTTCGACTGTGTAGCAGCCTACATAGAGTTTAAAGCAACTAAATGAACGGAAGAGGATCTTCAGCCGATATTGCCATATTACAAGCGATGCAGTGGAAGATAATCCTGAGTAAAACCAGATTTTTAAAAAGACAAGAGAATTCAGTATACAGAAAGCACAATTCACTGAAATAGCACATTAAAAATACTGTGCAACACATAATACATTACATACCAAAGACTGTGATGATTATAAAAAGATGGGTCCAGATGTGGTCGCTGTTAATGAGATACCGCAGGTAGGCAAAGTTCATTGGCATAAGCCAACTACACAGCACTTCCTGACAGTACAGTGTCGTTCTAACAAATACACAGCTAATCTAAAACAATTGTTTTATTACTTTCCTTTAAAATATGTATCATTTTCAAATGTTACTGAAAATTCTAGGAAGTGGCAGTTCAGACTATCGTCAGCAACCTTTCAAGTAGGCTACAAATATGAAATATGTTGTA
Organism: Chionis minor; assembly: GCA_013398295.1. Lineage (NCBI taxonomy): Eukaryota > Metazoa > Chordata > Aves > Charadriiformes > Chionidae > Chionis > Chionis minor. The sequence continues at coordinate 507,316 of VZSF01002286.1, forward strand.
TCTTACTACAGAAACCAAGTTACAGGCTGTTGCACATATGTGTTCCAATATACTCCTCCATTGCTGTATCATAAAATTCAGCCATGGTCTTGTAAGTCATTAATGGCAGATTTGGGGATGGATGTGAAGAGAAGCTCAAAATACTTGTAAATAGGCAGTAAGTATAGTTTGTAGGTAAGTTAAAATTTCCCGAAAGAAAAAAAAGAAAAAAAAACAAACAAAAAAACCCCTCCGAAACTCCACGTTTTTTTTCCCTGTTAAAAAGTTTCTGTAAAACAGATTCCTATTAAAAATGCCAATAATGCAGAATATAATCATATGTCTTCAGGACAAAATTGGTTATCATTTTCTAGTCTGAGCCCCTACACGAGCCATACAATAGCTCTTACTTCCAGCCAATATAGACCTGTCGCTTGTCACAAACTAAAGTGTTTTAGGAAGACACAAGTTGTTTATTGAAAGTAAGCCCCCAATACCCCAAAATTAACTGCTGCAAAGGTTATTTAATTACATTATTAAAAACTCAAGCTATATTTCTAGCTTTAATTTTCCAAGGCAAACTTTTAGTCTTTGAGGTTTTTTGGATATCATGTAATTTCTTGTGGAGGAAGTTTTGGATAGTAGAGTTGCTCATCTCAACAGTGCTGTAGAAAATTTGTGCATAACTCTTCGAATAAAAAGTATTTTATGAAAAATATTACTGCTTACACAGTGAAGTAATCAATAACTATTACTTACGGATCAATGCAGGTTTAAGTACCCAAATTTTCTCCCCATCCTAACACTTACCTTTCATTCCCCAAGGCTACTATTCAACTGGTGCTGACTTCCTTCCGTCAGCAGGAACACAGGAAACAAAGTATTTTCCATCCTTCTTAACACCCTGGATTACTTAAATGTTTATGAAAGATGGACAATAATATTTAGTAAATCTTTTTGTGATTGATTGCTTGTACCTTAGTACCTTAGTGAGTTCAAGTTATCCTTTGTCTAAGAACATGATTTTCAACTTTGTAATGTGCATTTTTAACAGGTGTATTACTCTAAACTTAATAGCTGTTTTCAATATTAGTATTATGTCAGTATCTCTATCCTAGATATTTTATAGTGCAGCAACACTGAAATGGGAAGACTGTTATAGTTAAAAGAGATAAAGAAAAGACTTAGAATTAAAGTCAAATTATATTATGAAATAACAGTATTACAAGTGAAGCTCACAACTTTAATTTTTCTTTTTTTAAAAATTTGGATAAAATGCAGTTATATGCATAAAAGCACAGGAAAAGGGAATTTGAAGGTCACTACCATGCCTGGTTTGGAGTGCTTTTGGTTCTTGGTGTTCACAGCCTAGTTTGTGTATTACCCTTCTCCAAAACACCCTATTTAAAGCCATGTAAATTGTCAGGTGCCAGAACTGAGCTGGATGCAGCTGTGTTCTAGGTGAGGATTTGGGCTTTATAAAACACAGCCGCGGAAGCGCTGTGGGATTGACGGTGCCTTAGACACCAGCTGGTCCCAACAGAGCAACCAACCCCTTCTTGTCCAAGGAAATCCACCTCCGCAGAGTGCAAACATAGAAACAAATAAACAGCAGGATGCCTAAAATGAAATTGGAGACGTGCAGATTTAACTCCTTCCATAACCAGAAACACAATAAAGAAATGCATTCTCTTTTAGAGAAGAAATTGGTTCCAGTAATGCTGTACATTACCCTGGGAGTGAGAAGTAGTGTTTCTACCGTAAATGATTCTTCTCAGGTTTGATGGTTTTTTGCCACAGGATGGACTCCACAGAGGGGAGAAAGGGAATATGAGGCTTAATGACTACTTTCTGCTGGCTCAAGCTGGCAGTTGAGAATTAAACTCAGTGTAAACATGAATTTAAAATATGAAAAGGTATTTTTTTCCATTTTATTTTTCTGTTTATAGTAAGTATAATCGTATAAGAAACATTTTGTGCCTGTAAAATATTTTCTAACACAGATGGCAAAAATTTCATTAAAATCGAGAAATTATGAAGTAAAACAAAGCAAAATATTCTGAGATTAATTATTCCTGATGTAACTCCAGTGAAGTCCAAGGAGTTGCATGAAAATGAATTCAGCTCAGCAAGCTTTATCCTACTTAGGGCAAAACACATCACATGGCATGGTTTATGGTAGTTTCAGTTATTCCTTAGCAAGCTCAAGCAAGTAGCTCACTCAAGCAGGTAATAGATCTCACATGAAAAAGTAACAGATCATATATTGAGGCATGCAAAATGACGTTTCATCACAACAAAATGTCAACTGGTAATTCATTACATTCCTACAAATAAGTCAAGAAGAAATATTCAGTATTCAATTACACCTAAGGGTGCTGGATTGCAACAGTTAATTTATTTGCATATATTCCCTTCAGTTATTCAGCTTTTCACTTTGCAGTTAATATTGCACCCTTATAAAAGAACTTAGGACTTCAGAAGAAGAAACTTGAAATTAATCAAAAGTGAATGTTTCAAACTCTGTACTGATTTTTTAATGCATTCAAGATTATCTGAAACTTGTCTTGACATTAAAGATGATCTCAGCAAAGACAAATGATGACCAACAGCATCTTTTGAGTTATTGGGACAGGAAATTTAAGGGAATGTTGGTTAAAAAGTGTGGCTGACTGAACACAGAATATTGTAACATGAACTATATAGAGACTTAGTAAATTGAGAATAGCTTAATGGATTTACCTGAATCACTTAGTCATAATAATCCTAGAGGTTGTATTTATAGCAAGCAGAAAAAACCTAAGCCAAATATTTCTATTGCTTTTCAGGTTGACAAGGCTCCTTTTGCTTCAGCATCCTGAACAGTACCTGGATCTGGCATTATTCTACATTAGTATTTTATGCACATTGCTTACAATTGTGAGTATTCATGAAATTTACATTACCGTTTCTCATCAATATCAAACTAATTGCCAATATCAAATGGCATTTGTGAAAATAGCATATCTAGAATACAAATCTAGAATACAAAAATAAAAATATTTCCATATGAAAAGAATACCTGGTCGATCCTTCCCAAAAATATTTAAATGAAAAATACTAAAACAAGCATATTTTACAAATAGAATAACAGAAGACTATATGTTATATTGCTATGTGGGATCATGGTATCACATCCAGAGACCTATAAAAATTTAATTAATGTTGTGCATCTTCAATATGAGTTCATAACACACAGAACAGTTGCTCCTTTTGAGCTGCCAGAGAGTGCACTATAAATGAGTATTAAAAATATTGTGTATTCTGTGTTATATTTTCATAATATTGAATGTTCTTACTTACATATTGTCTATTATTCCTAATATATATTCAGAGCATATATTGTAACAGCTCCTTTGGAACCACTAACATGTATGCTGTGAATGTGTATTAACAGCAGAAGGCATTTGCATATTATGAGTCCATAACACTGAATGCACAATCAAATCTTTGATAAAAAGTCATTGCTATACATACAAGCAGAAGTTATTTTGGCATGCCTCTCCCTCACAACTGTGCCATCTTACACAATTATTTCTCAGCCATGTCTTTACAACTCACAAAGAAAAAAATAATCCAGTACTGCAACAATTCTATGAATTACAGTTTTCTTGAAGTAAAATATTTCACGAGGTCTTTTTTTCCCTCTCTCTGTTCTAGCTGATAATTATAATCAATGTTTTCTTTAATTGCCTGAACATATCCTCCTGCTTTTTCATTTTGGCATCCATATAAATGACTGGACTAAGGTCTGAAAATCAAATGTTCATTTGGATATTACATATAAAATACAGGTCGTAGGAAAAACAAACATAAAAATAAACCTCAGTCAATTCTACTAGTATTTTTAACTATCATATTTTTGTTTGTTCATATATTTGCCTAAAATGACAGTGGTTTTTGCCAGCCTGGAACATACAATTCTCTAGATTGGACAGAACTAAAATTACAGAATAACATTACAAAATAACATGATTACAAAACTTCATTTGGATCAAAAAAATATTGTTTTTCTACATTGACGGAAGAGCATCCTGGCAACCCATACAAGTAAAGATGGCAAAAGGCACCCTTACTTATCTAAAACAGGGAATTGAAGAAAAATAGTCTTCTGCCTCAGTTTCTTGCTTAGCTAAATGAAAGTAATGCACATCTTGGGTCCAGGCCTGGTATCATTCTGCATTTATGCTTAAGGGTGGGGATTTTCTCCAGGAAGCAAAAGAAAAGCTAATGCCAACTTGGCTCTTGCCCAGTTTGCTTCCTCATCCTTTAAACTTGCTGGAATAGCTAGTAAGACAGAAGAGGAAATTATCTATGTTGTTTCAAGGACTGCATAGTGATCATACTATCAGTTTTAAAATACTTTCGCTTGTATTATTTTAATAAGCAGTAATGAAAGGTATTTTATAGGTCTGATGTCACCACAGAGACATTAGCTCCAAAACGTATACAGGTAAGCGTTCTGGCAGTTAACGGCAAGTATAAGCTACTGATCATTCAACAACCAAATATTTATGCATGAATATAATCATACCTCAGCTAAAATATTAATCAAATCAGAAAATACAAATTAAATTCAAAATGTCCCCCATATAGCTGGTACTTTTGGATCACATATATGGGGATGCAGTCCTGCCCACTGAATGATGGACATGATTATATATTCCCCATTATGGTGTGTAATATCTGCCACATATCAGAGAGTGTGTGTGTGTATGCAGACATAAAATCACTGGAATTTTACTGTTTTCCCTTTAAAAGAAATGGTTATATTCTAGTTTCATGCGGAAGCCTATTACACTGTACAAATTCCTTCATTTCTCTTTTCCTTTTTCTGTGGTTTATTTCAAACATTTTAAAGTATTAATGAAAATGCTGTAAAAGTCATAATGTTAAAGTATAAATTTATTTAACATTGTTTTACATTATAAGAGTTATAAACAGACTCCTGTAAACTTATACAAGCAGTTATTTTGAGGTCTGAGCTGTTTTATTTTATGATTGTAAATAAAAGTAAGGTAGTTTGTACTGAATTATTTTATAACTCTAACATACTACCTGCTCTCTCTCAGAGATTGTTTCAAGGTATAAATGCTAGCTGTCTGTAAATTACTTTGATCATCAGTGATCAACAAAGCCAAGCTCAATACTTTTCTGTGATTTTCCAAAGTGAGCTTTACATCTTCTCAATAAATTATTTGTATTTTCAGGTTAATATACTTTATTATAATAAAAGTAAAGTTCTGATAACCATGATCTACAGACAAGTAAAACAGAAGCAATTGTGGCATTGGAGCTTTCACTGTAGAATCTCCGGTGTTCCAGTCCAGTGTTCCAGCCCAGTTCCAGTCCTGTCCCAGATCTCTGACCAGTTCCCTGATTTTTCACAATTTTGTTACATTACTAAAATAACTTTTTTTTTAAAAAGTCAGATTTTTTAATGTAATAGTGGTAAACCAATTGGACCAAGCTTGGTCCAATACTATCTAGACTCTAGTTAAACTTTCAAGCACACTTTTATTGTGGGCTTCAAGAATATTTGACGCCTGGTTTTTAGGGTAAAAGGTATAATTTTAATTAGTTTGCAGCATAAATATAATCAAGGAGTAAATCAAGGGGGCAGCGCAAATGCTACTGCCGTTTTTTTCTCAGGCATTTGTGACTTGCAACGGGGACTTGAGATGTTGCAGCCCACTCCATTTTTCCCCACCTCAGCATCAGTCTGTTCTGAGGCTGGGATTAGGAGTGCTCCTCCTATGGTCACCGTGCACTCTCCACCCAAAACAATACATACTTGTCACAAGAAATGAATCTTGCCTCCTCGTATCACCATTTTTTGGGTAATTCTGAAGAAGAATCATACAAAATTTAGAAAAGTTATCTTAGCGCTCTCACAAAACACCATAGCATCACCAAGGTCTTATTTTCTTGAGGAAAAACATACAATGGAAATTTACGTGAAGGAGCACCCGAGGCCTATATTCAATAAATGTCTCCTTCTGCCTGCCAATGGGATCAAATATACTGAGAATTAAAAAACCCACATTAAATAATCTGTGAGAATGTGAAAATTATGCAAGTCATACTGTAAAAGCTTGGTGCCATGTATGAAAAATTAGTACAACAAGCCCTAAATCTTGAGGAATCTCTAAGTTATCAGCCATTGAATTTTGTTTTTATAAAATTCTAGCTGGGAAAAACAAAACATGAGGGGAAGCAGAAATACAAAGGTATGCTATTTTTTCCTTTATAATACCAAAAAAGAACACTCTCATATGACATCCGCAGCTTTTAATATCTTGTCACACTTTAAATTCTCCTTTATGGGATTTGTTATGGAATGAGAAGTGGTGAATAACACCAACAAGCTCCCGTGACAAAGGAGACAGCATAATACTTTTTAAAATAAAGCAGAAGATATTTGATCTGATTTTCTCAACATAAACGGGTGAACTTGGGAACAATGGGGTTGCTTTGGCCTCACATTGCTGCAAACGACATCAGAATCTTCAGCCATGGATGCAGCAATCTAAAATGCTGCAATAATGTGCTCTGCAGTTTGCATGGAAATACACAATCTGGGAATTTGGTAAAATGAAGTGAAGGTTTTAGAAATACACAACAGATTTCTGTACATATACATTAATGTTTGTCTAAGTATCTGTCTAGACACCCGTAGTTAACTACACTCACAATGTGCATGCATAAAGGATATGCTACAGTAGACCATGAGATTATACGTTTATCCTCATTTGTGAAGGTGGATGAATAGAACTCATGAATGGAAAAAGATATATTATAAAGTATTTAATCCTAATCAATATTTATTAAAGGAGACAAAGTAACACTAAGGCAAACCTACAGTGCGTTAGAAAAAAAAGCAGCAAGCTGGGTTTCTTATCTTGAAATAGTTAATGAAGTTCTATGATTTATTTTAACCCTGAAGTAGGTTCTAAAAAACCCTAATTACATTAATGTACTAAAAGAAATACAATTGTCAGTTAGTTTCATTAAGCATGACAGGTGACAGTTCCAAAGATAAATGCTGAAACTTGTAAAAACTGCAAGTTCAAGTTGAAGTGACAATAATATGGTAGCAATGGGATGGAATTGTGCTGCTCACTGCATTAATCAATACTACAATTTATTTTTTTAATGTATGAAGAATGTTTAGTTTCATGAATTTATGACTAGGTTCTTTCTACTTAAGGCTTCCTTTCGGTCTTTGGATTTGGGTTTCATTTTAAAACATTTGGGCTATTTATAAATCCACAGGCAATCTCATAAAATATCACTGTTGGGAAAGAATCAGTTTTCTGCATGCCATGTGCAATTTGTGAGACTGACAATATAACTAAATCAATTAAAGGGAACGTGGCTCTATTAAGAGTGGAAAAGTTGTACTATTGTCACCTGTGCTACACTCTGTGCAAAATCAGAAGACTTAAATTTGTTCAGTTTATGATACCGCACTTATCTTTGCAAACCCCAGGCTACACCTGCAATCCCCAAGCAAAACCTTGGTTTTTTGTTTCCAGTGGTGAACACATACACCACTGTACCAAGTCAGTGTTATATTTAGATTAGTACAGCCTGTGTCACAGATCTGAAGCTCTTGAACTGGGCCTGAGAGGATCCTACTATAAAAGATTTTCCTTACAACTTTACGATTCAAGACACAAAACCACACACACGTTCCTTGCTGCCATGCCCAGATGGACTTTACTTATGTTGTATTTTGTGATAGCCCACATAGTTGGGTTTTACTACTTCGGGATAATCAAGCAGTTAAAAGCTTTAGTTTCTGATACAGTTAATGAGCAGTGGCAAGGTGTGTGTACAGTAGATGTTTATGGACAGCTATCAGCAAGAATGTTTGCAGCACCAAGAATAGGCACATATTTGGGCTATTTTCTTTAAGTATGGTTAAATAACATATATACAGTAATTGATATGTAAATTTAAAATTCAAAAATTGCAATAATGAAACAGTTTAAGCAATCTCCTTCACAGTACTATAAAATCAATACATGAAGGGTTTCTGAAGCAAACCTTTATCTCTGGTTTGGGGCACAAAACCCTTTCCAAGTATAAGTTCAGGCAGTACCGTGTATCAGACAGTACTGAAAACTACCCCTGTGAATGGGGTCTAAGCATGTCTTTGACCCCATTAAGGATAAGAAATTATGTAAACATAAAATCATAGAATGGGTAGGGTTGGAAGGGACCTTAAAGATCATGTAGTTCCAACCCACCCTGCCATGGGCCGGGACACCTCCCACAAGACTAGGCTACTGAAAGTCTCATCCAAGCTGGCCTTGAACCTTTCCAGGAATGAGGCTTCCACAACTTCCCTGGGCAGCCTGTTTCAGTGTCTTACCCCTCTAATTGTAAAAAATTTCTTCCTAATATCTAATATAAACCTACCCTCTTTCAGTTTAAAACCTCTATCCCTCATCCCATCACTACCTGATAGGTAGGACGACCTGATAAAGAGTCCCTCACCACCTTTCCTGTAGGCCCCCTTCAGGTACTGGAAGGCTGCTAGAAGGTCTCCCCAGAGCCTTCTCTTCCCCAGACTGAACAACCCCAACTCTCTCAGCCTGTCTCCATAGGAGAGGTGCTCCAACCCTCTGGTCATCTTCATGGCCCTCCTCTGGACTCACTCGAATACGTCCATGTCCAACAGGTCAACATTTTCATGTTGAACGTAAATAAATATATTACGTCAAGTGTAAATGACCATAAAGCCGTTGGTAGCTTTCTCTGATAATATCACATATTTCTGTTCTCTACATGTTGTATAAGCTTTAAGTTATGGATTTGCAACTTATATTGCTCTTTACATCTCCTGTACATCTGGCTCATTATTCTCATGACCTATCAAAATTCACATATAAATGGGTAATGTCTCTTAAATTTATTAATCCAGTTTGATTAAGAGACAATGTTCATAGTGGAGGAGTATATGAGGCAATTTATGGTTTTTGAGGGTGATTAAATGCTGAAGTGGAGCCAAGGCATTTGATAATCACAAGAGCTATTTATTGCTGAAATATTCCAGCCACATGAACATTTTTCCCATCAGCCAGTAAGAGAAGCACATTTAACAAACAACATTAAGAAGACAGATTTTTCTAGATAAATGAAATTTGGAAATTCTGTGATGTAACTGCAGTTGAGAACTCCCACTCGTGTCCCATGAAGGGCAGGTAAAAGTAAAAGGTATGTAGAATTCAGAAGGAATATGTTCCTCTCCCTAAGAGCACAGCTAAGGACAAATAATTGCACGAGGGAGTTACCTGTGTAGAAGGTAAGGGCTGAGACTGAGGTGTGAACATACATGATCTGAGTTAGGATTTATGACCCATTTTCATATTGCTACTGTAAATGAGTAACAATTATCATCTGCCAAACTAGCCTGTTAGCACATGTTGGAAACAAGTCCAAAGCAGCTGCAGTTCTCTGGTCTCATGGGAACAGGCCTGTTTCATTTATACCTCCAAAAATATAAATGAAGTAAGGAATGACGCCTTAGGAAGAGGCCACTACGGAATTAGGAGAAAGGAGGCTTTGATGGAAAACCCTCATAAGAGCTTGGAGAGGAAGTTAGAGTTGAGGATTTGGGGGATTTTTTTGATTTTTGTTTTTAGTTAATGCCATGAGTCACAAGTAAAAGGCCAATGCAGGGATACTGCTCCATAATTATTTAGACAGTGAATACCAAAAGACTCAAATCATTCACAGATCCCATACAGTAGCCCACTATACACAAAATAGCAATGTTTGGTTATTTTATTTTTTTGCAAAGAAGACGTCACTAGTATTCATGTAAAAACAAGGTAACATCTTCTGCAGCTGAACTACTAAACACAGGAACTTTCAGCTGTAATCTGGTGACTTGAGAACTGGGACAACGAATCTGTACACACCGGGTGACATTTCTGGTCATCATTCTCTTTCATCCTATTCCTCTGAACTCATATGCGTCAGTCTAAAGTGGTATAAAATTCAACTCTCTTTTCATTTAGTGGAAATAAAGAAGAAAGGTGGAAGGAAGATGCTGGAGATTCGGGCAGGCAGCTTTGGAGAGTCTGTCCAAGTAGACTACACAGAAAGAAGGTAACACTGCTTGCAATGGCAAGCTGACACTTCCTTAACTGTTAGTCAGAAAAGAAACTTGAAGTGTTTGTCCTCCTCACTGAGAGTTATGGAGAAAAAGAAAAGAAAGCGTCATTTGCCCTCACAGTTTTCTGTCTTCAGTTTTCTGAATTTCTCACTTCATATCCACTAGCAATGATTCACATAGATAAACGGGATGGAATCCAGATTTCTGAATGGACCTAATAGTCTTTTTTAACAGCATCCTAGCAAGGACTGGAGATGGACTATTACTGCACAGTAAAATACATGAGTACTTTTATTTACAGGTGCTAGTTGTCTAATTTCAATGTGTAGTGCCTTCACCCTAGGTGATTTCAGAAGGAGATGGGAAGACAGAGGGACACAGCGTTGCAGGGTGCACTGATTTTCACTCCCTTTTCTCACAGGTCCTCTGTAACTCCCTTACACACACGGTCTCGCACAGTGAGAGGGCACAACGGAGGAACTGCCGTGTTGAGTCACTCCAGAGACTCTCCCAGAGCAGTCTGCCTTAGAGAGTAAGCAACAACAGGTATTTCGGGGAAAAGTGCAAGAAGTCGGTGGTAAACATGTGGAATAATTCCTTCACATCTACACATGATGAGATCTTATACTAATTTGCAAAGAGCTGCTTTTTCAGACATCAGACATGGTCCATACAAGAGACCGTCCCCATGCATACATGGTTTATGCAATTCAATCGTTACATTCTATTCTTACAAAGAAATGTGTAAAATCTCACTCTACTGTGATGAGGGATTCCATTTTTTTCTCTAAAAATCGCTCAAGACTCAAACTGAATAGGGCCTCAGTGCATCTAGATTTTGAGTCCCAACTGCATTTCTTTAAATACAGCTTCTTCTGCATCTACAATTGCCTTTTTTTTTTTCTTTAAATGCAAGAAACCTCATCTCTCTTCTAAAAAACACCTAATCTTTGCATGCCTTCTTTTTATTATCTATGAAATAAGGATGGCGGTATTTGCTTTCCAGGAAGGTTATATTTGCCTGAGAACCTGGGACAGCAGGTACCAATGAATTCCAAGCAGTAATTATTTGTTAAAAATCTCAAGACAAGAATTTGGGAAACCTGCAAATACACCTGTCAATCATCTTCCACATGACTGTGTCAGGAGGCTCCATTAGGAGTCACCATTACCAGATTTTCAGTCTTGCCCGACCATCAGCGTTACGGTTGGCCTGTCTCACCTGTGGTATTATTGACAGAGGTGGCTTTACCCACTTTCCCTTTCCTCAGGCAGTCAGAAAGGATGGGATGACACAATAAGAGCTACCACCAAGGTAGCAGGGTAGTTATCTCTGGAAGCATATTGGGCCACAGTTTCAGAAAAATCCCACAACATTATTTAGAAGTTGACTGGCTTCTTGTTAAGGACACAGCAAATCAGTTTGTTCATTCTGGGGAAGATAATGCCATTTCACTGAAGTACAACTGAGTTCCTTTTACATTTTCTATGTGCAGAAAAAACCCTGTAACAATACTGTTGAGCCTTCTGAAATGAATACCTCTTGAAGCAATAAATCTGTTAAAGGAAAAATGGTTTCTGGGCACCGGGGCTATGCGTTTAAGGATTTGAACTTTCTTAATGCCTAAAACCTGGAAAAAAAGTCCAGAAAGGACACCCAATTAGGAAGATATTGACTCATCCTGACAAAGAGTGGGGGGAGGCAGAAAGGGAGGAAGGAGGGAAGAGATCAAGGCTCACAACAAAAGACCTATTCATTTATAACAGCTTGGCTGTGGAACCATTCCAGCATGCTTAAAAATACTTTATCCATTAGTTGGGAACTATTTTCTAAATGGCAACTTGCTGCCCACATCTGGCCACAACCAGCTCCCCTTTCACATTGAACGTAGCGAGGTTCATGTTGTCAAAAGCAGTTTGCCACCTCTTCTGGACGTTGTAGGGGGGTGAGGCAGAGTAAAGCAGAGGTGCCCTGTGCGAAACAAAAATTCCTGACCTCTAACATCTAGAGAGGGGAAGTACAATGCTGTTCAGTTCCTCCCAGGCTATTTTAAGAAAAGAGGACAAACGAATACAACATTGAACTAGAGTTCTCCTCACACAAAAAACAGGAAGATCATTTTAGGTTAATCAAGTTATTAAAAATAAGGTCACTTAGTGCCTCAGTATATGAGCTCAACAGTAGTCCTCTGCAATTGTATATGAAGCTCTGATCACACACTTGAATAAAATAATCAAAGCTATCACCAATGGTCTTATGTATTAGACAACAGATAAACAGTTTTAATTACAAATACTACATACTTGTTGAACAGCAGGATATTTTTAATCAATGATTCTCTCCTAGGAACACTTCCTCCTCAGTCATAAAGTGGTATAGCTGGAACTATTAATATTTTATGCTAGGGACTGTGGATACAACTTCATATAAAAGCTTTTCTTTATCTGAAATGTGGCTGTTGCTGTAAAGTTGGCATTTCTACCTTTTCCCAGTATTTTGTTGCATATGCTTTCAGAGCTTAGTTTGAGGAAAATGAATGTCTGGTTTAATGTGTGTTTATTTCTCTTGACACATACGTTGCATCCTTATGTTAGTTTGCATTGAGACCCTGGAGAAGATGCTGGGAGAATATTGTGCAGTTGATCTTCTCATCAAAGTATCAGCTTTTCTAAACGTGTCAGTCAGCTACAGCAAAAAGTACTCTATATTACAATATATGCTATCTGATTCACCTTCTTACAGGGATCATCTTTGTAACCTTTCCTCATGTGGATATTCTTAATAATAGCAGCCCTATGTAAATGCAAAAAGACTACATCTCTATCTACAGCATCTGTTTAAAGTAAAAATGCAGTGAGCAAATGCTTAACTTCTTAAAATAAAGTATTCAATAATTTATATTTGGGGGTTAGATTTTAGATACAAGGTTTGTAAGAATTCCTTGCTTTCTTTTCTTAGTTTAGTTGGTTACTTTCAAGCTAAGTTGGAGAAGCCGTGATGAAAGTGGGCTTTGTAAATACATATTCATATGTGTCCAGTTGCGCACAAACACGGTTGTATTGTACCAAACACAATGAATGCACAAAAGCTGCCTTTTTAGCTTCCTGAGACATGATAGCTCTTAACCTAGGTTTACAGGTACCTTGAAATATTTATGAATAATACAATACAGATTCTAAAATAAAATCTCCTTCTATGAATACTGGCACATTGTAACCCAGCTCTGCAGAAGACCTAAGAAAAATCGTAGGGCAAGATCAAGTATTTGTTTACATCTCACGTCCAGTAAAATATAATTTTACTTTGGCTGACCTTTAAGTAGATGTAACAATTATGTAACAAAGTAAACCACAAGCCAAAGAGAGAAAGACAGACCACAGGTCACACAATCCAAAATGTACGAGAAACAAAATCTAGTTATGGTTTTATCACAAGAAATGCTATCTAAGTTTTATGTGGAATGCTGGACTTGTAAATGTTTCTAATTTAATGGGGAAATGTATCCAGATTTTAATAGCTCATTTCAGTTTCTAGGCTACATCAAAGAGCAAGATGACCTCAATGCAATACCAGGAATGAAAAGAATTCCTGAATTCTGAGCCTAGCCGCAGGGTAATTTCAGAAGCCTTGCTGTCACTCATGACAAGTTATGAGGTGTTTTTTTTATTTAAGGGCAATATTTACCTACTGCATAGGAACACTGAAGATTAATTCATTTGCGTGCCATGTGAAACATGAAATGTGCTGGGAAGATGTTAGTGGTGGAAGTGCAAAGGGCAGTTACGGTGCTGTTCACACACTGTTCAGGAGAAAGTGCCTGCTTGGCTCTGTTGGCTTTAACCTCCTTGATCTGTCACACCCTCCTCAGAGAACACATCAGGGCACAAAGGAAGGGGTCTCAGGGACTGGCTCGTCTCTTCAATCCACAGTGGAAAATGCTCCGTGACCCTCAGCCCAAGGCTTCCATGTCCTTGCAGCAGGTCAGTTGTTGAGCCTTGCATAAACTACTTTCTTGTTGACGCCTGGACTTCTCTGCTAAAAGTGCTCCTAGCTGAGGTTGGAGATTAACATATATGCAGTGTTGATAATCAGACAAACTTGGCTCTCAAGCAAAACAAAGGATGATCAGCTTGGCTACGTAAGTGTAACCCATATAGCTAGTTCCACTTGATTAGAATTCTAATTTGTGGGGATAGTGGAGTCCTTAAAACAAAGAAAGGCTTAGAAATCCCTGCTTTCTCAAACGTGAGCAGTCTTAAGCAAGAATTTAGCATAACAAAAGGTGATTATTAATAGCAACATAATATTTCTATAATGCATCCCTTGAAACCAGAATGTCACTATTTTTCATGGCTGCAGTAGCAGTGTCCTGTGCTCCATCCATAGCATGAAAATTGAGGTATGTTTGCATATCTTCATAACTTAAATAAACTTGTCTACAAAGAAAACTGTACCAAATACAACATGAAGCAGAATTAAGCACTTTTTAGTTCTGTTTATGGGGAAGGAACATTTGTTTAACGAAATTTAAAAAATAAATAGAGAACATAATAGACCACTCTACTAGGTAAGACCAAGTTCAAAGTAACTCATTACCTTGTGTCTGACATCAGCCAGCAGATGCCTATGCAAGAACAATTACATTTTCTGAGTCTACTTTTCCAGGCCCCGCATATTTGCAGCTCAGAACTAGCTAAACTAGATATTTCTTCTTATTCAACAGCCATTTTGAGTAGTGCATGGATTTTTTTTCCAATTCTTTCTCAAGCCTCTATCAACTTTTAACACCACAGATGTCCCATAGTCACCGAATTACATGAAGAGTAATTTATTTTTTAGTTTGTTCTGAACTTGCCATATTCTAAGTTCATCTGATAGCTACTTTTTCACTCTAGAAGAGACTGTGCACAATCATTGCCTTTTTAACTCCTCTAACCTTGATGATTTTATAAACTGCTGTTCCATCCCTCTTTGCTTGTCTTTTTCTCTAGTCTGAAGAGTCTTAATATGTTTAATTTAAAATTATGTGGAAACTGTTTCGTACTTTTGATCATCCTTGTTACCTTCTCAGTATCTTTCTGATCCAGGGAAGGCGGGGATAAGAGTGAACCAGAGGTATATACAGTGTTCGAGATGAGGGCACACTGTGGAGTTACAGAGAGGTGAAATGATATTTTCTGTTTTGAACTGACATTTACCTAGAACTGTTTCTCTACAGTTATCCACTATTTATAACTTGAAGAGCTCATTCCTGAGTGACAGGTTGTGTATGCTAAGTTAGATTTATATATAATTAAAGCTGAGGTTATTTTTCCCCATGGAAATCACTTAACACTTATTTACATTTCATTTCACGTGCTTTTTTATTGCCAAGTATTATGTTCTACAGCTCTTCTCAGCTGGTCGTCATTCTTCTTGTCCTGGATAACTTTGTAATATCAGTGGACTTTTCACCCACCTTGCCACCTCATTTTCTACTATGTTGGAAAGTACAGGTCTAGCACACAATTTTCTAGATGTCTTCTAGTAGGCTCCCTCAACTGTGAAAATTGACTATATAGATTTATTTTTTCTCTACCTTTTGAACAGTTATTTATCCATTCAAAAAAACCATTCCCTCTTTCTCAACGGCAGTGTAGTCTGTTTTACAGGTCCTTGACAGGGAACATCGTAAAATTTTTTGGAATTGCAAGATGCCTTTGGCATCTGGATTACTCTTGTCTATGTGATTGCTGACTCCTCCAGTAAGCTATACTCAATTTCTTAGATGTCACTTTGCTTTACAAAAGCCACACTGCTTCCCCTGACATAATATATCATATTTACTCACATGTCTACTAATTCTCTTCTTCAGTTCATATTTGCCCAGTTCAAAGGGGAACAAATAGTTTCTTTGACCTTCCTTGGAATTTTTTTTTTAAAAGTCAGCATCACATACCATTCCTTAAGTATCAAAGTAGTTTAAAGTAAAATGTTATAGGCTGTAGTAAATAATCTGCCATCCTCATACCTAAATTACTCTAAAGTTCTTGATTTCAGACACACTAAGTTATCTTCTAATTTTGTAACTTCTTTCCATTAAGTCTTTTGTTGAAACAGAAGCTTGGATGTCAGAACCTGTTTTTCAAGGACTTTTGATATGGGACCCAAATTTTTCCACAGTTAACACAGATACAGAAAAAATGCTTGTAGTTTCAGTGTTATCTTCCCCAAATCTTTTTTTGCATACCTTGATTATCTCATGTCTCTACAAACTGTTGTTTCCTTCTTGTGTTTCGTTCTTCATGTGTTTGAAAAAGAAAAAATTCTCTCTGTATATTTTTTGCAAGTTTTTCCTTAATTCCTATTTTCCCCTTTTGTCTGTCTTTTTCAGTTTCTTCTTTAAGAAGTTTCTTTACTCTGATGTATATTTTTTAGTTTGTTTTTCTGGCAATGATTTTGAAATTAAGTACATTATGGCCACTCAGTTATTCCAAACTTCCTGTATTGATTGCAAACCAAGATTAAAAAAATGAAACCTGCTACAGGTCTGCTTGCAATAACATTTACACTGGCATTTTTTATTTTAAGGCAGAGAAGATGAAATGAACTATTGGTGTACCTAGAATAGGGCATGCTCGTAGTAAAGAAATAGTGGTAGACTGTAGTACAAGGCTATTAGGATAGCATCCTGGAATTTAAAATTGTTCTTGATGATTCCAAAGCTAGGGAATGTCAAAGCCAAAAACCAGCATGTCTCAGTTCAACTGACCTTCGCATCAGCTCCAGCCAGTGGCAGCGGGACAATGTCCCTTGGCCATTGCTGAGCTGAGGACCATTGTCAGCACCAGTTTGCAGTTCTCCAGCCCAGGCAGAACAGATGGTTGCCCCCACAGCAAGCATGGGGATACTGCCTCACACGATAAGACATTCACCACTTTCCCAGAGCTTCACTTCTTTTTGACACCTTTCTCTGATTTGTGTTGTCTTGCCACAGTGTGCTCAGGCATTCAGGTCATTGTGGTGATCAGAACGGTGACAGGCAGGGCCCCTGAACAGAGCTGCTAGCTGAGCTGATGGGTCATAAGTGGTGCAGAAAAGATCACTATTAAAAAGAAATAAAGGGCAGCATGTTAGGGATGCAACCATTGTATTGGGCCTTCCATGAGCACCTGATGGCAGCTAACCTGTAGTGGGGACGCCAAGATGATCCTCCAACCTAGAACAGTCTTTAAGTGGCCTCTGATCCCCACAGATGGGACTATGACTGACCCCCACAGATTAGAGTATGTGGAAAAGCCCCAAATACTAAATCGAATAGAACAGGGAACACTGAATAGTGAGAGAAAATTGGGATAACACTGACAAAAATTACACTAAATGGGACAGAGATGGCAACTGGTTTTTATACAGAAGGGTTAATAAAAGTAAGGGATGCTACAGTATGGTCAATACCTCACAGTGGTAAATTTTATACACCTAATAGATGAGACAAAGTCCGAACACGTCGTAGTCTAATCCCAGCCAGCAACTAAGCACCACGCAGCCACTTGCTCACTTCCCCTGGCTGGGGTGGGGAGAGAATCAGAATGGTGAAAGTGAGAAAACTCCTGGGTTGAGATAAATACAGTTTAGTAGGTAAAGCAAAAGCCACGTGCACAAGCAAAGCAAAACAAGGAATTCATTCACTACTTCCCATCAGCAGGCAGGTGTTCAACCGTCTCCAAGAAAGTAGGGCTCTAGTACGCGCAATGTTTACTTGGGAAGACAAATGCCATAACTCTGAACGTCTCCCCCTTCCTTCTTCTCCCCCCAGATTTACACGCTGAGCACAGCATCATATGATATGGACTATCCCTTTGATCAGTTGGGGTCAGCTGTGCCAGCTGCGTCCCCTCCAAACTTCTCGTGCACCCCCAGCCTACTCACTGGTGGGGCGGTGTGAGAAGCTGAAGAGGCCTTGAACCTGTGTAAGCCCTGCTCAGCAATGGCTAAAACATCCCTGTGTTGTCAATGCTCCTTTCAGCACAAATCCAAACTATAGCCCCATGCTAGCTCCTATGAAGAGAATTAACCCTATCCCAGCCAAAACCAGCACAAACACAGAAGTCTGCATAACGTGATAGCTTTCAATACCCGCTGCAACAAAGGCACGCTGTATTTAGGAGGATTGCCAAAGAGCCGTTCAGAATCTAGTCAGCCATGGAGTGTGTTTAACATTTGTCTTACAATTTGAAGGATCCCAGCCAGACCTGCAACAGTAGGCTCTACATGACTTATCCTTCTGGCTCTTACCTGCAGCATTTGTCGTCTCAATCAGCTGTTAATGCTTCTCTTGTAAGATTATAAAATAATTGCAAATAGCTCAGATTAGGAGGTGTGGATGTCACTTGAAGCTCATTTCTGTTTCATACGCTATCCAGCATTCTCTGTAGGCAGCAGATGAGGGTCTACAGAAAAACAGGAGCCTAGAAACAAACAATAATAACAAGCACTAATCAGAGTGTAATAATCTTTTGAGTTGCACTTATGTTAAAAGGTAATCACTGATATTCACATGGCACTGAATAAGTAGCAATTCATATGGACTTCATAGTTACAGGAAGAAAATAAAGAATTTGATTTCCTAAAGGGCATCAGCAACAAAACATGAAGACAACACAGCTTTAAACTTCTTGCACTGGCATTCAGTAGAGCTGCATTTTCTCAGTCATGGCACAAGATCCCCTGCGAGCTGGTGCAAATTTTGCGTCAGTTCTATTTTACTGCAGTGCCTGAACACATCTTCTCAGTGGCAATATTGCAGCACATGGGTGTCTACTAGGTCAGAAGTATTGACCAGCATATCTGGATGTACTTGAAAATGGGTGCCTAAGTAACTTAGCTGGTGGAAACTTCTATTAAAGGGGTGTAAGCACCATCCTGATTAGATGGCAAACGAGGGAATGGTTTCATGACAAAGGGTCTCGAGAGATACCACCAATGTAGGGAGTTGCCATTCCTATGTCCCCTGTTCCAGTGGCAGCTAGGACAGGCAGGGTTTGCCGTACATAGGAGAGCTGCTACTGCCACAACCTCCATTTGTGAGCATGGGAGCTAAGAGGGCTTTCAACATCGAGGTGCAATTAGACACCCAGATCTGTGGATCTAACCGTATGTCTCTCCCATGTCTCACCTTTCATGTTTTAAAAATCCAGTAATATTACCTACTTCACCAGTGTGTGCAAACATTCATTTCCAGTGTATATGAGCTACTTTGAGATCCTTGAAAAAAGGGTGTTGCTGAGCAAGAATTATGCTTTTATTTTTGTATCAAATGTAAGAAAGATGATATTTTTCTAAGCACTATTAAGATTTTTTCACAAAATTGAGGTGCCAGAATAAAATGAGAAATGAATAGCAGAAAACTCAACACATTCCAAATATAGATGAACAATATTTTTCAGAACATAACTAATACAGGAGATTTCATACCTCTACTTTATTTTATGCCTTTTTATATGCATATACACTAAAACTATATATATACATTATACATACGTGTGGGCTTAATGCATGTCTCCTAGCCACTTGACAGCTTTTTATCTGCTTGAAAAACAAAGTATAACTACAATATGATACTGAAGGTGTATGTTTTTTACAGTTTTTCTTATTTGTTTGATTAAGATACAGAAATATGCTTTGCGATATAAAATATAACAATTGTGAATATCCAAAAGGAAAAAAATAGCCAAAAAAATTATTTGTATGTTTATCATATTCCATCATATAATCTTTGCATTCAAAAATATGGTAATCAAGAACTGTAGATTTTAAAATCAACAATGTAGTAGCATGTGAAAAGTAGTACAGTAGATTTTCACAATAATAAACTTAGTGATATGAGATTCTTTATATACACAAATATGATCTTTAAAATGGCCTCTATCAGCTTAAAAAATTGACAATATCATGAAACTTGTTAAAGCCAAGGTGAACTATGGCACCATATCCAAATGCAGAAAAAGACAATCACATTTTTTCGACATTTCTACAGCTGATGGCATTGAAATGTCAGCAAAGCTCAAAGCAAAAGTACACAATAAATTTGATATTACACCACATGTTTGATTAAGCCCAAGGGTGAAAATGTAACCTGCAATTTTATTCTGAGTCAGTAGATTTCTGACACATTTTGATTTTTAACAAAGGGAAACTCAGTCTTAAGGCTTCACAGAATTCAGCAGGACTGTCATGGTTTTATTCAGACTGTCCTAGAAATTGGTCTTTACAAGCCCAGTGGACACAAATATGTTAAAAATTTTTATTATTGTAAAACCCATTCCCAAGGAATTGTTTCAAATAACAAGGCTATGGCTATGCTCAAAACACAGACTATTAATTAATGTCAAGTGTGTGGTAAAACAGCAACAGTATTTTCTGGTGAAAATTATACTATTTTCTACTTCAAATTTTCAATCATTTAAAGTAGTTCTATACATGTACCTCAAGTTGTTCGTGTTAAAAATGCAAAAGTGTTGCCTTTGAAAACCTCAAGGAATTTCTGACCATACTTGGTTATTTTTAAAAATCCATTTATATTCATTATAAAGTATAGGGTAATTCCAATAATAGTTAAAAAACCCAACTCTGCCTCACAATGAAGACACGGGGAAACTATGTTATTATGACAGGTCTCAGAGAAGAAACGCTTGACTACAGATGAAAGAAATACAAATGATTAAATCAGCTCTGGTTTATGACCATGGAGCATGGTAATTAACTGACACATATTCAAACACTTTTTAAGAAATAGCCTATTCAAAAGCCACGCATTGTTTTTGTTGTTTCCTAATTTTTATCACACTGCTGGATGGCTCAGAAGTGATGCTGTCAAATCTGCAGTCAAGGACCGAAGTAATTGGAACTGCTGGGTGAAAAGACAAGCTCCGTACAGGAATTTCCTGCCACTCTGGTGGCTGTGACAGAAAAGCTCTGAAAACACCGGCAGAGATTTAGAATGATGAATAGCTGCTACGGTTAGTGAGAAATCTTGGAAGTTCAGTTTTGTTTTATTTGCTGAAATATTACCAAAGAAGTCTTGAAGCCTGTGACTTGTAAAATGTGACTCCAGAATGACCTCTGACAGTTGAGGTTGCTGTGGATGTTATGCTTCTATTTATCTGTGAGTATTGTCAGGTCCTTTGTCTCATTTCTCAAAATAAAAGCGCAACCTTTGTCCCAGTGTTTGTCATTATTTATACACTGCAAGGTCAATTCCTTTATTCTGAGACCTCCTAATTTTCCTGACATTATTTGTTGGGGCTGTCTTTTCTACCGTTCTTGATAATTATCCTCATATTCCATTCTTCAGTCTTCAGAGATAAACTAACAAGGCTATGTCCACGTAATGGACTTCAAAGTAAATTGTCGCAACGTTGAACCTAATTACCCTGCTGTTTGGTGGAATCTGTAACCCTGCGACAGGCTCACGGGCTCCCGCTGCCTTGAAGCTCCTGAAGAAATAGGCTTGTGAGAATAACATCCACCGAAGGCAGGGAAATGACACAAAATAGGAAATGAGAATAAGGATATCTATCGGCACTCCCAGGTAGGGACCCACCCTTCTCCTGGCTGGGCGCTGCTTGAATCTTTCCCTTGCTGAGGTTCTCAGATCATAGAATCACTTGGGTTGGAAGAGACCTTCAAGAGATCATTGAGTCCAACCGTAAACCTATGCCAAAACCACCCCTAAACCATGTCCCTCAGCACCACGTCTACCCGTCTTTTAAATACCTCCAGGGACGGCGATTCCACCGCCACCCTGGGCAGCCTGTTCCAATGCTTGATAACCCTTTCGGTAAAGAAGTTTTTCCTAATATCATGAGATGTCAAGTCTCTTCTGATTTCAGGTGCTCAACACCAGTTAATCCCCACAACCACAGCAAAGAGCCGGGATTAATAAAACAAAGAGTGTAGGTATTACACCCAGTAGACCCAACTGGGGTATTCACCTGGGACTGCAGGAGACCTACACTCAAATCCCACCTCTGCCTGACTCAGTATCCCAGGTTGTTGGAGAGCATTCCCCATGGTGCAGTGCTTAAAGCAACTGGGAGAAAAACCAAACTCTTTGTAGGTCTCATTCATGCAAGGAATTATACTCTAAGTATGATTTCAGGATATCTACACGATTAGACATAAGAGGCAAAAAGATGAATTTGTGAAATCATAAAGTATTTAACTGTTGGTTTGTTTGGCATTACCAGGTCAGAGCTTGTGGTATCCAGAAGTATATGTCAAGTATACTTACAAAAGCAGTAGAGCAATGGCTTTGAAGATCTAAATTTTGACCTGAAAACATTAGGCACCTGCAAGTTTTTTGAAGTGAATGGGCCTTCACATGATTTCACCCAAGTGGATTTAATTGCAGAAGCAGGGCCTGATGACTTATGTGGAAGCATTAAAGTTTAAGACTGGTGAAAAATCCATTGGTACTGAAAGAGTGTCTGCTAGACACTCTTAGCTATAAAACCAACACCCAGAATAAGTGCTAAAACAATTTTATTTTGTATATGATTTTTCAAGATAGCTACAAAACATTGCATGAAGCAGACAAAATGAAAGCAATAATCTTCAAAGCCTAACACCACATCCCTTGCCTTCCTGGCATAAGTACAAAAATGCAAGCTAAAAGAAGATAACTTCTTACTGAATGAAACTGCTTTCACTGAGTCTGGATCCAAACTGCTTTCCTCTCTTCTGCTAAAGTTTCTTTAGGAAACAGAAATAAACTAATCTGAGGGAACAGGGGAGGAGGACTCCAGCAAACCTAATACAAAAAGAAAAAAACGTATTACGTGGAAATTGTAAACTTATTCGTATAGTTGAACATAAAGTTCTTTCATAACTTCTTTCTAGGAGTTACTGTAGTTGAATACTTCCAAAAGGAAAAGTTCGCTTCAAAGTTATAAATGCAAATATACACAATTGATAAAGTTAATTGTGAAATATGTAGGCTGTCACTTTCTGTCTCAATTGTAAAATATGAAATCCCGCAAAAATATACACTTTCCCCAAAGCTGTAGTGAAATGAATTTGTAGATCTCTAAAATGTTCTTCTTCTATTTTCTCATTTCTCTTATGCTAGTCACGTAGTATTGTTTTTCATATAAAACTTTTCCAATCCTATTTTTAAGTATTATACTGTATTCATTACATTGTAACAATGAACTTTTAAAAGACTACAGTAAGTCTCAAAAATTACGTACCCAAAATATCAGGAACAAAAAATGAAATTATTATCCATTTTAATTTACTTATTTATTTTTATTATTACTTTGGTTTAATTTACCTAATTATAACGGGTGCTGTGCTGTACAGCCAAATAAAAAAATGCTCTGGCTGCTACCCACCATTAATGCCACAACCAATTCAACTGGAATAAGAAGAAATAGTAACAAGGGTCAAAGCAATCAACACTCACCACCGCCACTAAAAAAGTCCTAAAAAAACCTGTTAACCAAAAAAATCCTTTCTAAACTTGGGATGCAACAGATATTGAGAAGATGTGAATTGAAGAGTCAGTGTAGCACTACTTTCAGGACACTTTCATTATGGGAGTGCTCAGCTACTTATCAAAACACCAGATAAACAGACGAGAACAGAAAACATTAAAATACAAGCATGATGCAACTCTTCAAGCTACCAGTCATGCTCTGAGAATAACCTCCCAACTTTACCATTGCTTTCTTTGAGACCAACGTCCTCAGTCTCATCAATGTTCCCAAACCGACTCTGTTTTCTCCTGAGTGTGCTGGAATCATAGACTGATCCTTTGCCAACCTTGGAAGAGTTACTGATAATAGGAACACAGGTGAATTTCTCACTTTGAGCTAGTTTGATCGTTTCTTTTAGTCTTTCTTCAAGTTTCTTTGTGTATATTGTGATGTCTTTGTCCAGTGTGACAGATTACCTAGGATTAAAACAATGCCATGGTCAGCCTAGTCTTTCTTTCTTCTCTCAGCCTGCTGGAGCTGCTTTTTGGAGGGAGAGTCACAAAACATCCTGATACTCTTCTTAAGGTAAATGCTTCTTGGCCAGTGGAAGAACAATAGACAGTTTTCCATTACATTCATATAAAGTTTGTAAGTTCTTAAAAATGCTCTAAGGCATGCAAGTCCCAGGGGAAGTGCCAATTTAAGGGAATATAATTTATATTTTGCCTATTTTAAATATGTTCAAAGAACATTAAAGTTGAATAGCCAGTGTTTCAGACAGGATTTACATATTAGGGAATGCCAGAGGAAAGGCTATCTACCCAAATTTCATACATGTCTGTATGTCCTTGGCTCCTCAACCATGCATTATTTTCCACAACATCATCTGGACCTTATGTGGAGCCTTTAGACCACCAACAAAAAATCACTAGTCTTTAAACAGCTATAAACACTCCTTGCTGGATGCAAGGCAAGCTATGGAACAAGAGTGGAATGCAGGTCAGTTCTCATCCTTCTTCCAGGAAGGATTGATCTGCTGTCTACGGCCTCTATTAGCTAATAAAGCTGACCACATTGATTTGGCACATTCATTCTGAAATGCATTATGCTTACATTTGACTCTTGGCTCTTTCATATTAGAAATCAGTATTTTACTCTTTCTGATAAATCCCAATTAGATTCATCCTAGCTATCTCAGATTCATGCAGTTTTAGAAAGCAAGAAGTTTATTTTGGGGTTATCTCGTTCACATATTTGTGGCTTTACCTAGAACAGGATCAAATGTGACAGGGATGTCATTGGTGTGATCAGACTATGAAATCTGTCTGTTTGATGCCAGATACTCGGATGTGCTTACTCCTGCCATTTCTTGTCCTCTTTGACCATCATGACTTTGGACCATCCAAAAACATTATCCTAGTTTTAAAAGAAAGTTAGAGCCCTGGATGTTCTTTAATTGCTTTTCATTTCTCAAAAAAATGTACTGGTTTTATTCACTTTCTAAGAGAAGAGAAAATTCACATCCAGGTAGTGCCACCCTTGTGAATTGGTATTGCCTGAGGGACACAAATTGCAGCAGAGAGTACGCATGCACTTTCCAAACACAGGTTACTACGTAATTTTATTAGATTTTTATCCAAATCATTCTTGTGCTGAGAATAGACTCAAAGCTAAAAGGGGACTATTTAGAGTGACACAGCTGTCATTACTTTGGTGGTTTTAATTAATGGATATCATCAAATACAATTATCACTTAATAACTTGATACTGTGGTCCCATAATCAGCCATCTCAAAGTCCCGACAAGCTGGTGACCATAGCTACACCTATGTCACTTCTGAAAGCAGGCAGTCTTAGCAGATGCCATAGATCTTTGTGTGGCTGTGTAGATCACACAGCTGGAAACTGAGAAAAGCCTTTAAAATGTCTTACTGTACATTTTCTCTAGTTCAAGTGAAGGGAAATGAAATATTCATACGATATGAAGCTTCCTAGGCTGGAAATAGGGTTTCTCTTGCCAAAGGAAGCAAGCACCTTCTATAGAATATTTTGCTTTCCAGAAATACGCAATAAGCATTACCTGACTTCTTAAAAATCACCCTTTTATTTGATTTCTTCCCAGACTGAAGTGAAATGTGAACTGTAGCTTTAAGGCCTCTCCCAGACTTAATAAGCTCCAGGTGTACTTGAAGCAGTTAATTGCTTCTGAAGGGAGCTAAGAGAATATTGTTCCAAGAGCCTGTTATTTCTGAAAAGACACTAAGTTCAGGGTTTGCTGCCTCAGTGAGTTCCTATGGTGAAAGTTATTCATGTGCAGGAGCTATCAGGCTTTAAAGAAAGAGCTTTTATGGAGAACCTTTTTGTGGAAGGGTGAATGCACTGAAGATTCTCTACAGAAGGCTATTTGAATTACATGCATCTTAAACAGTGCGTGTTGAACTAAGCCCCTCTGAATTTTATGGAAATGGGCCCAAAGTGTGAAGCTGGACTCATGATCCAGGTTTCCTCCTAGTAGAGAGAACTACATTTGGGCTTTACATAAGGCTCCTCTCCAATTCTATTAACAATGAACTCTAGATGGCTCTTTTGACAACTGAACTGAAATCTCTTGGTGTAACTAACTTTGGAGAAAAATAAAACCTTCCCTAATAGTAATTCTGCAGCTCTATCATGTTCTGACACAGTTTCTATTTTTCAAACTCTGTACAACTAAAAATGCATTTTTATTATTTATGGTAAATAATAATAATGAGAGATACATGAAGAAAAAATCTTCAAGATCAATTCCCTCCTTTCTAGCTTTTATGTTATCACAGCCTGATAACCAGCAACGTATTGCAGCCAAGAGATACCACAGCTACTTAGTTATGCTCTTGCAATTTTACGTGGCTCTTGTGGTTAAAGTGTGGTGGGGTTAATATAAAAAAAATAACTTTGGCAAGTGCTTCTCTCCAGAGACACAGATTTTTAGTAAATCATATTGATTTACGAAACATACATATCATGTTGATTTGTAAAGAAGAGCTACCTCATGACTGAGACACTATGCTACAATTTCTAAGGTGCAGGTTTAGTTCATCTCTTTCAATTTTCCATTGTGGCCCTGGATAAGTCATCACATTTTTCAGTCTAATCTTGTTCATGGAAGAAATTTATCTACTGGGATTTAAATTTTCCAAAAATTCAGTCTGTATGGGAAATTTTAGAACAGATGTTTCAGGCTTGGCAAAATTACAAGTAATGAAAACAGGCTCTTATTTTGGGAAACGTGAAGCAATTTTAATGATTGATGAGCTCTCTATTAGAGTGTAAACAGGTTGTACGTGCAAAAATTTTTAAAAAATAAGTGACTTTGCCTAATTTTTTACATCCCATGTATTTACCCTTACTCTACTGTCTTTGTTTTCCTGCACTCAGCTCTTTATTTATAATTTCAAGATCTCTAATGCTTTAAGAAGACATGAAAATGTCATCTTCAAATCTGGCATGACTCAATTACTGTAATATTTGTGTCATTTTCTTCTTATTTAAACTTTCTAAAGACCTTCTCCAGGCATTAGGTGAAAATTTTCAGTGAGACACTATCTCCATATCTAGCTACGCTTCAACTCAATTTCTTCACACTTCTTGTCATGTTAAACTTAAACATTTCTGTCCTAATACTATAGATGTGTTTCTGGCTTATTATATATATGGCCCTTCTGCACCTTTCCGTTCCACAATTTTCAACAGTACTTGAATTTCCATCAAGTCAAAAATCTGTTCATAATTCCAGGAAGGTATACACAATCTCTTGTTTTTTCTGGCACTCTTTCTCAGGGATTATTCATTGTTTGCAAGCGATTGGTGGCTGAGACATTATTTCTAAATCCAGGCTACTCTTGAGCATGAGTAGAGTGTCATTAAATATTTTTTTAATGTACATAAGGAGCTGGCTATAAACTCCAACCACCTGGCATTGCTGTGTCCTGGTGGTTGGTAAGACAGTAAAAGAACACATTCAACTCATTTTGCCCCTAGAACAGCAGTAATAATACATCAGAAACCCAGGATTTGTTTGCCAGAGAAGGAGCATTTCAATGCTGCTTCTTTTTAAATTATTATTATGCAGAATAAGTGTAGCTGCATCTTGGAAGGCCTCAATATCAAGATTTCAGACGTGCTCTGTAGTATCATTGGTTTAATAAGGCACACCCTACTCTCAAATGATCTTACAGTTAAGAATCTAGAACACTTTGGATTTCCAGGAAAGTGCTGAAAAGCCTTGTTCTTTGTTTATTTAGTTTTACAACTAGTAAAGTGTGAATATGTTCAAGATGCAGGCAGAACGTGCTTGACAGGGAGGAGTGTGTGGATGGAGGGGACATGCTGGGACGTCACAGAAAAGCAGTCATGCCACTGTACACATCGTACCTGAGAGTACTACTTCCTCCTTCCTTAATAAAATAACTTTAAATATATTAACTTGAGGGCCTCGCCAAACTTAGACATCTCTTTATCTTTTTCGTTTTGATCTCGAAAGAAAAATTCTTTAGGCGCTTCCTCCAAAACAGGTGTAAGGAGGTCATAGAATCATAGAGTCGTTTAGGTTGGAAGGGACATTAAAGATCACCTAATTCCAACCCCCCTGCCGTGGGTAAGGACACCTCCTACCAGACCAGATTGCTCAAAGCCTCATCCAACCTGCCCTTGAACACTTCCAGGGATGGGGCATCCACAACATCCCTGGGCAATCCCTTTCAGTACTTCACTACCCTCACGGTAAAAAATCTCTTCCAGAGATCTAACCTAAGTCTACCCTCTTCCAGTTTAAAGCCATTACCCCTCATCCTATCTCTACATGCCCTTCTAAAAAGTCCCTCTCCAGCTTTCTTGTAAGCCCCTTTCAGATACTGGAAGGCTGCTATAAGGTCTCCTCTGAGCCTTCTCTTCTCCAGGCTGAACAACCCCAACTCTCTCGGCCTGTCCTCATAGCAGAGGTGCTCCAGCCCTCTGAGCATCTTCCTGGCTCTCCTATGGACCTGCTCTAACAGGTCCATGTCCTTCTGATATTGGGGGTTCCAGAGCTGGACACAGTATTCCAGGTGGGGTCTCAGGAGAGAGGAGTAGAGGGGCAGAATCACCTCCCTTGACCTGCTGGCCACGCTTCTTTTGATGCAGCCCAGGATACAGTTGGCCTTGGGGGCTGCAAGTGCACATTGCTGGATCATGATGGGTTTCTGATCCATCAACACCCCCAAGTCCCTCTCCTCAGGGCTGCTCTCGATCCATTCTCCACTCAGCCTGTAGTTGTGCTTGGGATTGCCCCGACCCATGTACAGGACCTTGCACTTGATTTTGTTGAACTTTATGAGGTTGGGATGGGCCCACCTCTCAAGCCTGTCCAGGTCCCTCTGGATGGCATCCCTTCCCTCCGGTGTGTCGACCACTCCACACAGCTTGGTGTTGTTTGGCAAACTTGCTGAGGGTGAACTCAGTCCCAGCGTCCATGTCAGCAAGATGTTAAATAGTACTGGTCCCAGTACCAGCCCCTGAGGAACACCACTGTGTTCTCATCAGGGGCTGGTATTCTGTGAATCTGATCAGGTTCCATGGACTTATGCACATTCATGTTCCTCAGTTGATCTCGGACCTGGTCTTCTCCTACAGTGGGTGGTACCTCATTCTCCCAGGCCCTGCCTTTAACTTCTGCAGCTGGGGCAGCATGGCTACAGCCTTTACCAGTGAAGAGTGAGGCAAAAAAGTCATTGAGTACCTCAGCCTTCTCCGTGCCTTGGATGACCAGGTCTCCCATTTCCTTCCTGAATGGGTCCACGTCTTCCCTAGTCTTCTTTTTGTCTCCAGTATACCTATAGAAGGCTTTCTTGTTGCCCTTGATATGCCTGGCCAGATTTAACTCTATCTGGCCTTTAGCTTTCCTAACNCTCTCCTGTCTCTTTCTCTCTGAAAACTTCTTTTTTTTTTTTTTTTTTGAGATTGTCCAGGAGCTACTTCTTCACCCATGGAGGGCTCCTGGCTCAACTTTCTCTTTGTTGGGATGCGTTATTGTCAATGAGTGATACTATACTTTGAAAAAAAAAAAAAAAAAAAAAAAAAAAAAAAAAAACCCAAAAAAAAAACCCGGGGGGTTTTTTTAACAACCTANAAAAAAAAAAAGAGAAAAAAACCCACAAAAAGAATCCTGTCGGTTTTCTATCATACCTTAAAGTGCTGTTCCACATGATAATTTGCCTTCCTCAGAACCTAAACAAGAGCTGGTCTTCCTCTGTTTCCTGTAAACTGGTCTGTTTGGACTATTTCAAAGCAAGGCAGCAAGCCAGTTTGAAGAACTACTTTGGAGAGCATCAAGTACCAGATCCCCTGCTCATATGAATAAACTTTATTTTTAAACATCCTTCCAATTGCAGTTTTGGCACTGCAACTCAGAGAGATATAAAATCCTCACAAATAATTTGTTTTCAAACTGTTTAAGGTTACATAAGCCAAAACTTTAAATTCTACCCAAAACCAAATACGAACCAGAAACCAGTTAATCTCCTGCCTTACTTAACAATTTGATTTCAAGTGTATCTTCCCATAGAGATTCTGAAACATTCCATAGCTTACTTGATGAAAGTATGGATTTTGGTAATATCTGAAACCAAACAAGACACGTTGCCCTTTCAGGAACTGAACAACATGGACAACCATCCTGGCACTTCTAATTTAATTGGCAAGTACTGCACCCCTTCTAGAGTCCTTATACTCTCACATTACGACAGTAGGTTGAAATCTTAGGATATGGCAGCTCTGTCCTCGTCATAGGATTTCTTAGTATCTCTAAAATTATGCCATCTCAAATTAGTCATGAAGTCATGAATGTGCCACCCAGGAGAATTTTTTTTATTTTTTTTTTTTAGATAGTCATCTTGTTCTACTAAGATATTTTAAGCCCTCCAGCAAATTATTCAAAAATCTCATTGCCTTTCCATTCTGCCTAGGCTGTATTTAAATGCAAGGAACTGAACTGAGGCAAAACGGTGTGCCCAGTGGAGTCAGGCTATGACTTCTAGCAACAGCACTGACCAGATGTGTTACAGGAATTTTACAATATAATGTTTGAAACGTATGTTACTATTCAACCTGCTCTGTCAATGCTCGAATCCCGCTGAACAGTGTCTGCTCCAATCATGAATCTTTTTTCTACATGTCCTGTAGTGGGGAACAGCAAGAAAATGAACACTGTCAGTGATGCTAATGCTATTGCACACATAATAAAGGATGGTCTGTTTGCCAAGTTGGATGGGGTAACATGCATAGCATGTTACATTTGCATAGCAGAAGCAGCAGGCTCAGAAAGTGTTTTACAGTGGTAAAATTTGTAATGTTCTCCTTTCTATCCATGACAGTGGCTAGTAACCCTTTAGGATTCCCTTGGGGTTACCAGGGCATGTGACTAAGAATGGAAATCTTTGGGGCAAGGTGGATCATAGGCATTTCTTAGCATTTGCTAAGGGTCGTTCTGTTCTCCTTCCATTCCAGGGTGCATGAACTAAAAACAAGGGCTATTTAATACATATGGAAATCGAAGAATTCCACTTTCAAACAACAGAAATGTATTTTCTCTAATACAAAACCGTATCCTAAAATCCAACATGAAAAGGCTGATTCAGTGCTAATATTTTTTACCAGTTTATTGACATAGAACATATGCTGAAAATATATAGCTTCCCAATCCAAATTTGGCTGTTGTCCAGTTTACAGGTCTGACTACTAACTGTCTATTGTAATACCAGTTCTGTAGTTATCCAATTAGGTAGAGCTGGGAAACACACATCAGACATTCACATCCACATCTGTATGTGACAGACAGAACTTCTGATAGTCAGTGAAGCACACGGAAAGTGGCTGATTAAATTCTTCCATCTGAATTTGTAGGCTGAGAATCTGATCTCAAGTTTTTCCACTCTTTCTAAAATCTGACAGTTCGACATCCACCTCCCCAACTTGAACTGATTCTTAATGTGATTTAGAATGACATGAGGCTGCATTTTTACTCGATGAAATGTGCAGTGTAATTTGTTCTAAATGTTAAAGGAGGAAGATTAGTTAGATTTCTATATTAATAACCACTCAAACTAAGCAAAAAATCAGTGACTTCTACCTGTTTAGACTTAGGTAAAACATGGAAGGATTTTTTCCTATAATAAAAGCATTATAATTAATCTTTCTTTTAACAAAAGTTAAATTAGTAAGCATAATTAATACACATCAGCTTTCATATGTCTTGTTATGAGAATGTACACCCCTATCCTCTTATTGTTTTTGTCGAGAAAAACCGAGGAATCCTTTAAGAGGATTAATACATGCAATGTGCTTTTAAACGATAAAAAACCCACAACATTTGAAACATTTCTGAGCAGAAAGCACTTAATAAAATCTATTAGCAGTAGTAACAAAATATTCAAAAAGTCAATTTGTAAAGCATTTACTTATATTTCCTATGTGCAAACCATTTTGTATGGACTACAAGGATCAGAGAATGAAGTGTCAGCAAATAACTTCTGAAATACAAGATACCCTTGTAGTTAAATATTTCATTTCTGCATGAGTGGTCGTGAACATCTATGGATTTACCAGCCTTTTGTAGCCTATATAGCAGGATAATATGAGAATATCTTCTACAAGTGAAATTGAATTTTAAGATATTCAGATAAAGTGGGTCAGAATAGTATGGAATTATCAACAAACTTAAAACACTTCATGTCAATTTTTATTACATTCAGTAGAACAGAGCTCTCAAAAATGATATAATCTAACCTTTTCAATAATAAAAAAAGAATACTCCTTCTTTAAAAATCTGATCTCACAAGTATTTTTCTTTAGGGAAATACAGCTCATCTCAGAAATATCCCTCTCTTCCTTTCACTGTCATTTATCATTGAATTCAACTGAATCTCTTTCACTGAGACTTTATAATTTCATCTTTAATACCCCCCACTAATCTCCCTCATGGTGGCCTTCAGCCAACAAATGTTCTTTACATTACAATACCCTCATTTATTCAATTCCCAAGAAACAGATCTGTGAAAGGGTTAACCATTTGATTGTCAAAAGCTTTGGGTTCTGCTGAGCTACTAAATTTCATGTGCACTTATTACCCAGGTTAGGTTCAAGCCATTGCTGGGCTGGCACAGCGTTTGCCTAACAGGGATAGACCCCTGTAGGGAAAACTAGACAATTAGATGATGCTCCGCACACCTAGCATTTACTCAGCCTAAGCCATACTGGTATAAACTCAAAGGTAAACCATCTTTCCCTGATTACTCACTGGGAGTGCCGGTTCCACAATAAGGGGCTGCAACTAAATCTAAATTACAGGAATGAAATTAGTTTACCAGATCACAGCTCCTGCTGCCCCTCCACGCAATACCAGGATGACATTTCTACTTTGTTACAAAAAAGGGGGTGGGGAGAAATCATTTCCAGCTTAAATGGGTAATATGAAAAGACTTATTTTTCCCCATTTATTTTATCAAGAGGAAATTACCTACCGAACAAGCAGATGCAGTATCACAGGGGCTGAAGTGACAACAGCAATGCATTTGTCTCCTGCTTAGTCTTCCCAGTTTTCAGTATGTTTATCTGACAGTTGCTAGGTGAAATTTAGTCTCTCTACCAAGTGACCTGCATTTCATGTAAATAACTAAGCATTCTTTGGAACAGGTGTGTGAATCCAAGTTCCCTGTGTCCCAGGAGAATGCTCTTGATTCCTCCCCCCTTAACCTTTCTCCTAATTCGCGTTTAGTGATTTAATACAGTGTTTAATAGCCTTAACAGGAAACACTGAGGAAGCTCTACCTCCTTTTCGAGAAGCGTAGCGATTAGGACATTCCCACATCAGATGTGGAGGATTTGGCTTCAGATTTCTGTTTCAAATTACGCTAATTGCAGCATCTTAACAAGGTTCTGCCCTGTGTATTGAGGTACGTGCCAAGTCAGTGTCTCTTTCCAGCTGTTTTCTGCTCTAGTGTCCAATTCCTGTAAGGTCTGAGAACATTCCTGAGGTTTGAACCTGTGTCTTGGACTCAAGCTAGAGAATTTTATTGGTATTTAGGCAGGTGGTAAGTGTCTGGACTTGGGAGCAGCAGCACCCCACCCTGCTCACTGGCTGACACTTGGATACTTGCACAGCTAGCAAACAGCTAGCTGGGCTGAGAATCCACAGAGTGCAAAATATTTCTGTATGAAGTGGATTCAAGTAGGCAGGTGCCTCACGCTCCCTATTCCTTTCATCCAAAGGCAGGTCTTCATAATTGGCCACCCACAGCCAAATGAAAAAAAATGGGTGTCACTTTTATCTTCATGAAGAAACAGTCTGAAAAATGTTCTTAACCCCCTTGCAAAGCCTCTTTACTGCGTTTCTGATGATCTTGTCACTTTGAAATAGGGGGAGGGTGTGTGGGGAGGAGCATCCTGTGGTTTATTTGCTAATCTATAACACAGTGTTATGAAAACCAGAGTACACTGTCCAATTTTACTAGAAGAGAAGAAATGATCCAATCACTTGGAAATACAAGGGATAAAGTTCAGGCATTATAACATCCCATTCTGTGAGAACAAGGGCGTGTCCCACCCGTTCATTCAGTGAAAATGAAGTAGAGAAAATGGAGGAAAAGGATAAAATTTCTCTTCATGTACCAAAAGCATCTGGGTGCATTCTGGGCATAAAGAAAACTGCTACTTGTGATACCAAATGGCAGATAAAGGTTGTTTGATTGCACGGAAGAGGGGCTAACAGCTTTTCCAATCTTAAAAATGGTCATATTAGGGACAAATGAAGGAGTTCTAATCATCATTGAAACAACTCTTTTTGATCAAGTCAGACAGAAGAATCATTTAAGATACAGGAGACGATCAACCATGTTCAGATTTGAAGACAGCATCTAAGTGACATAGCACAAAACAGAAGAAAGGCATTCAAATAATTTTATTTATGAAATATCCCTTACTTATAAAATGCACATTCATATGAAGCCACAGCATAATAATAATTGGTATTTAGTCCAAGATGGGTAGGAATTCATATCTTTAGAATATAGATGGTGAGTTAATTAAGATAGAGAGGAGGGAAACAATCTACTTAAGGTCATACAGAAAGCCAGTGAAAATAGTAGGAAGAAGCACCAGATGTCCTGTTTCTGCAATCTCTGCTATAACCATTAGATCAGTAATTCTCAGTCTGGCAGCCCGTAAGGTCTTCTGGTGTGCTTCATGCCAGTATATATTAAAAAGCTAAAACCAAAGCCAACAGCAAAACATTGCCCACAGCATGTTACTTGCTTACTCTTTGGCTAATAAATGGAGCCAGTTAGAGGCCGCTGACAGAACTGCCTAATTCTGCTTTACATGTCTTATGCGCAGAGTCAGGTTTTGTCCAGTCTCTAAGCCTGCCTTTGCTGACTTGCTAAAGTAAATTAAAAGGCATGAAACTCTGCCGGCGGTGATGCGGCAAAGGGAGGCAGCCGCTGCCCCGGTGAGCGAGCGGCTGCAGGGGTGTCCACAAGCCCAGCCGTGCCGGGGGGCAGCAGCACCCACCAGCTCCAGCTTCAACACCGACCCCAGCAGCCACCGCGCCTGGTGCAGCAGGAGAGGGTCATTGCTCTAACCCAGGCACCGCTTGGCACGTGACAAACAAGTTACTCACAGAGGTTGTCAAATAAATATGGGCCAAACGTAAGTTATATTGAAGCAAATATGATTGACCACTGAACACTCGGAATACTATTTCATGCCAGCTTATGTTTTTCAGCCTGATTCTTCTCATTTCGTGCAGTGCCACTGCATTAACATAGCTAAACATACATTACATGCTTTTCCTTAGAACCATTTTTTCAAACTTGACTGTTGTTGTCACCACAGAAACATTAATTGCTTGCAAGAGGACATACCTAAAGAGATGTAAAGTGCTTCTCTACTAAGCTATTCACTGAACCTTCTCGATATGTGAAATAAAGTCCCATGTCATCATAACTTTGTTTTGTAGACTGCCATCTCTCCTAGCTGGAAATCATGTGTAATGGAAGTTTGAATTTTCTTTCAGCCACATGAATGCATAATTCTTTAATTTTTGTTATTTAAAATGAATATGAATTATAAATGTTGACAGCAGGGTAGAGTAACAAGATATACTAGGAAAATAAGTACTGTTTTGGCTTTCTGTTGACCATAAATACGAAAAAAAGTTAAACTCAGAGACAACAATTTTTCAATTATGGCCAATACAGAGGAGTTTAAAAGACAGGCAACACATGTTAACTTGATATATATAGAGAGAGGTATTTTCTTTTCAAAATACTACAGGTTTTGAAACAGTACTAAGTTCTCCACAAACATAATTTAACAGATTATGTTTTTTCTTACTGGAGTTTCTCACCAGAAACATTCTGAAGAAAAAAACAACTTTAATAAAGCTACTGTATGTCTGGGTTTCCCTGGTCTTGGAGATTTTCCCACTGTAAGTTTCGCTTGGGCAGGATTCATCCTACTTCATCCAAGATTCCAGATGTCTGGAAACATCAGAAAGGTGGAGAGGTCTTGGGGTTCCTAGTAGCCTAGTGCAATCACATAGCGCTACACCCACAAAGAGAGAAGAATAAATCAGGCTCACTGCAGGAAAGATAACCTGGTCGTGGGTCTGTATTTCCATGGGGAAAAAAAAAATAAATCCCCCTGAAAGATTGCAATCCTGTGCCTAACTGTCCAAATGCTACTCTGAAACTCAGATGTTCAAGGGTTTTTTTCCTCACATGACGGACATCCTGTCTATTTGCCTCTAGGAGTTCACCCACATTACCTTCCCAATATGCCTGAAATCTGAACTGGAGACAGACTTGTGTAGTCCCTAAGTTCATTCATTTTAATATCTTTCCACTGACACTGACAATATAGGTGGCTATCAGACAAAAAGCAGTAATAGGTTGTCCACATGATGTGGACACTAGCATAGGAAGAAACTAATAACAAAGATTGATATTCATTTCATATAGTCACCCAATGCTTCTGTCTTCTAAGATAAATGCAGTATAAACCATTCTTGGTTTTGGAATCATCCTTTCCCTTTGTCAATAGATATTTTATATGAGACAAAAGACAGTAATAATGAAGAATCCCGAGAAAAATGTATTTGCCCCTCATACAGCGTCTGCCCTCCAAATATTAATGGAGTATTAACAAGTATTTGAAATAATCTAAATGAAAATGGATTTCCAGTTATCTGAGAATAAGCTTGAGACTACCAGTAAGTTTGTTTTCCTCATTTACATGGAAAGTTATACTTTTACCTATATATACTACTTCAGTTACTTGAGAAGTTGCTTTTTATACATTCCTGATGTTTTGATAAGTGAGTGTTACGTATGAAGACAACTCCCTTTTCATATATTTTAAACCGTCTAGATTTTGAGTTCATTCTGTTCTCATCTATCAGGAACTATTGAAAAATGTTTACAGCACAGAAATTGTCACTGAAAGGGTACCAGCAGGTAGATGAATGCCAATGCTTCTAAAACCAATCAGTCATTAGTTTTAATATTAGAGTGTATATATTTAATACTAGAGTGTAGAAGGGGAAAAAAGATGACAAATGTGGACTTTTCACTGCATTTCTACCTGTTTTACTTTGCTTTACTGTATCCAAAGACAGAAGGTCAGATCTGAAAAGGACTACAAATGTGCCAGCTGTGCACAAAAAATGTCATGATGTGAAAATCCAATTTTCAGTTACCTATCTGTGTATCTAATTTTAGCAATATACATATATACGTATAACCTTTCATATATTAAAAAAATGGGTCTTGGTGATTTGCTTTCAGGCCCCTGAAATATACAACAAAATAGTACAGAAGACATAAAACAATTTAAAATAGGATGGGAGCAAGTGTTTCACCAGGAGTGAAACAATGCAGCAAGTGCTGGAGATAGATAAGGAATTATACTTGGTAAGACAGGCACAGGGAAAAACTGTCCACAAGATCTCCAAGGAACAGTCTGTGCCTGTCAGAAGCACTGAATCTACGTTGTGTTAGGTTAGATATCTTCGACGTTCAAAGAAATAAATGCTCCTATATTGCTTTCAAATGAGTCCCAGGTTGACCTAATTTGCATGGAAATGTTTACACTTCCTTTAAGGTAAATCATCTAAACTTTTTTTTAGTGCATTGAAATGAAAACTAATCTATTATTTCCCTATTTACAGTACTTGACTGTTTGCAGTCAAATGTGTACCACGCATGGATACAACAAAGGCTTAACCAGCTAGAATTTTTTGAACTAAAAGCAACATGTAGATGTAGTCCCTGTTACGGGATTTTTCACTTGCTTTCAATAAGTAAGAGTAGCATTTAAAACTATGATCGTACCACTAGGCAAAGGATAGGTAACACGGTTTTGGCCCAGCTGTGTGAAGGAGCTGAATCAGGAGCAACATTCCTATATTTCGATGTCAAAGAGCCAACATAAGTCGTGGCTCCAGCTGTCCCATGTATGTGATCTGTGAAAGAGAGGAATAGCCTTGGTCTTAGCTTTGTGATTTCTGCTACAGGATCCACAGGCTAAGGGCGAGTACCAATGATGCCACTTCCACCATCCTTCCAACGGCCTGCAGAACTCCTTAGCAAGTCCAGGCTCAGTGAGACCCCCAGGACCACTGGGTCTTCAGGGGCTACCTTCTAGGAAGAGGTAGCACAAGAAGGCAGGGAGCACTGCCGGTTTGTTTTAAATTGAGACATTGTCAATCATTGCGACAGTTGTCTGGAGCACGTTAGTAAAGTCATAAACAGGGATGATGGAGCTTTAAATAAAAGGCACAAAACATCTTAGAGCAAGTGTGTGGGTCTATGGCACATCGTTGCAGCATTGTGTTTGTATGGCATCTAACGAGATTTGTTGCTGTAGTAATTTTCTTACGGTACTCAGACATGCAATGGGAAATAGCTGGCAATATCAATATAAGTGTCATGGGGAGCATGATAAAGTTTTCACGATCTGGCAGCACCATTAGATTTCCCAGCCCATATGCCATGGTTCTGATCCTGCCTTCAGAATCAGCAAGAAGGTCTCACTGCTCTCAAGCCTCAGGTGGAGCCAGGTGAAAGGTTCAATGGGGCAAGAGGAACATGAAGTCAGCACAGTATTGCCGTGCAGCAGCCGTAATGCCATCTCTGCTGGCTCCCATCTCCTGATGCCACTGGGCAGGATGGAACTTGGGGATAGCAGCAGAGCTGGCACACAGCAGGACATGGTCTGCAGTCAGCAGTGCTGTCACTGCCCTGTGGTGGAACTGCTGTGCTGCTCCAGCAGCCTGCTTAAGGACCTGTCTGCTCTGCTCGTGCCTATAAACTTCGTGTCCTCCACTCCAAAAGAGTGCGCGGGACAGACAGGGTCAGGTAGGAGGCACAGCGCTGTGACACGGCTTCCTTCCAGCGTGAGATCTTTGCCTCTCAGTGCAAGACCAACTCTGCCCTCGGAAACCCATAAACCCCGTCTTAGCCAGACAGGCACGAAAGTATGACTGTGTGCACGTATGTGTAAACACGGGTGAATTAGCTTTGCCATTCAGAGTTCCTTAATTCAGGGGAGCCCTTGCTTGCAAGCATTTTGAGCCACAAAAGCCAGCTCTGATAACTTTATTTGCTCACCATTTAGTAATTATATATTTCAGTCACCCAAAGATGTTCAAATGCTGGAAACTGGAAAGAAGTATCAGACATTTTTATAAATACAGTGACTGATTCCATGATTTATTCATGAGGTTATAAGGTACTGTTGGGTTTAGCAATCACTCCATAAATAGGGCAATAAAAGCACAGACCAACACCTTTCACTTACACTAGTAAGTAACTTCATGGTCAGATTTGTATGGTATACTGAGCAGAAAGCCATTTTCTATCAGATAATGAAAATATTTAGAAAACCTCTAGAGCAGCGAGGGCTATAGAAGTCCTAAAACTGTAATTGTTTTACGCCACTATTAGAAATGAAAATATTGAGAAATTATTGAAGTTTCCCAGTAAATAGGGTGTTACACCAAATAACCCTCAGGCTGCTAAGACAAGCCTTTTTGAATTGCAGGAAAAAGAGAGTGGTTACTTTTTGATCTATCTTCCACTACTGCATAACAATAAGTCTAACAATATCCTCATTGTTATTAATCTTGTTTTATAAGCAAAGCAGCTATCGTTCTGAGTACAGTGTATTCTATATAATTTAAAATGAGAAAAAAGTTGAAACATATTTTAACAAATCCAATTGCGTAAGGCTCACCAAATGCAATCACACATACTCTGCAATAACTCTTCAGCATATCAACTCAACTCTAAAAAAGTTAAAGACAAGTGATAATATTCATTATTTAAAAAGAATAAACTATTTGAGTTTACTTAAAAGTTGGGCCTGTTCTAAACTGATGCTTTTATTCGAAGTGTTGGAGAAATACCTTTTTTCTGAGGTAAGATCTGGGTCTAAATCTTTCTCCCCACATGGAAAAGGGAGCAGCATGCATGAGGTATGTGGTTCTGATTTTAAAGAGTTTTTGTGGACTCTGCTTGATCAACAACCAAGACATCTCCAAGGAAAGCCTGGGGAGGCTCAAGTGACAACAACAGTTATGCTGACTGGTATAATCCTACCAAACTGCTTTAAATCATTTGCATTCATTGCACGTTAGAAACCTATAAAGAACTAGATTTTATCCTGTAACCAAAAGTACAAGAGGAGCTCCAGATGTCAAAGAACCCTAAAAAACCTGAAGGAAATCGGAAAGGTGTATTAACTTGACCAAAATGTTCTTAAATAGACTGAAAAACAAGCTTCTGAATTCCTATACTGTACTCCAGTCTACTAAAAAATATATACTCAGAAAGTCTGCCAAACCTCTTAACAGATTCAGCTCAAAGACTAAGTAATATTTGAGTCACATAATGGAAGCTGTCCACCATTATTAAAAACAAATATACTTTATAATAATTTATTTTACCAGCGCATCAGAGCACATAGCTTGTTTTTCATGCAGAATTTCTGTATATTTTTGAAATGTTATCATAAAGTTAAATTACTTACAAAGGATGGATACATGGCATTAAAATAATTGGTAGATTCACCAGGAGGGATGTTAATGACTGCAAATCCTGTTTAGGTGGTCCGGTTCAGTTAAGCCCAGGCAACAAGGCAGACTTAGGCCTGGGAAGTCCAGTCTGGTAAGTCATCACAGCTTCCCAAGGACAATTGGATTGGCTTTTGAATACAGGAGGGAATTATTTAGTCTGCATTTACTTACTGTATTTTGTGGGGGAATGAAGGCAGTGATTCCCACCTGCATTTAAAGCAATGATAGTGGCACAATACCAACACCAGCTATCTCATACCGTGTATGTGTGGGGAGCAAGATGCTTTCCCTGAGAACACCAGCTTGGCTAGGTGAAGCCAGGTAGACTTCTAGTTGCAGGTAGCCAAGGTACTTCAATGGGTGTAAAATATTCTCAGTGACGAGATCCAGGGTGATTCCAGCACTAAAGGATAAGAACAAAGTGAGTGTAAGTTGGTGGTTCTCAAATTGTCACAAAGGGCTAGACTTGCTCTTGGCCGTCTTGGGCAGCAGGCTCATAAGAATAAACTCTGCAAAAATTTTCTTAAAATGCAGCACTTTGAGACCTCTGCCTGCTAGAACACCTCCTTCTCCCAAGCTAAGTTGGTTGTCAGCTACCACCTTCCAAATCTTTCTTCCAGCAATAATAAGAAATTTTTCATATGCCAAACACCTTCCTAATTCTCAGACAAACCATTAGCAATGTGAAGTGTTTTACAACAGGTAAAACTAAGGACGTTCCACATGATTAGACTAAAACCACAAAGGCAGCCTGTGTCTGAGCAGAATATAGAGCTGAGCTAAATAAAATTGCCGGTCCTGCTACCTAACTGCCTTCAGGAGCCAGTCAGCTTTGTGCCAGCATGGGAGAAACTTACCATTTGCACTGTATGTTCCAACATATTTATATGCTTTATATTGTTATGCCTAAAAGTAGTTCAGTCAGCTTTTAGGAGCCTGTTTGGGAATTTTTGGACTATTGTTGGCCACGTCTGCACTTCCTGTTTTTATGGATGATTCGTTTCAGGAAGTGCTGAGGCCACAAAAATTACACAAATTCATCAAAATAAACCAAACCCAGCCGAACCTATGTTTTTCATGTAAAACCAAAGCACAATCTCATAAGTTTGCAGAAAAAGCTTGATCTTTGTGAAATTTCAAGAATTATTTTCAGCCTTTTTCAGCACCTCACCATTTCCTTTGTTTCTCAGCTACAAAGTTTGGTGCTAAACTTGCTGAGTTTAAAAGAGTGGATTAAAAGGGGGAAAGATAAGGTTATTGTGCACAGTGAAAAATGAACTCACTGCTCTGCAACAGATTTTTCCATCAGTCAAAAAAGTATAGACAGAAAGTTAATTTACGGTAAAATAACTTGCACAAGGACTTCGCAAAGTAAGGTGAAG
Organism: Chionis minor; assembly: GCA_013398295.1. Classification (NCBI taxonomy): domain Eukaryota; kingdom Metazoa; phylum Chordata; class Aves; order Charadriiformes; family Chionidae; genus Chionis; species Chionis minor. The sequence continues at coordinate 549,445 of VZSF01002286.1, forward strand.
TTGTGTTTGCTACAGCTGCAGCATACTTAACTTCACATAAAATCTACTCCTATATTAATAGCCTAATATAACTTCCACAAGAATGACAAAGTTTTGGGTTTTTAATGTAGTTGGGCTTTCTTCCAGAAATAGAGTTAGAAAGAGTCAAAGATTTCTTTCCTTATCTGGTAACATCTGTAGTGTTACAACATCCTCGGTGCGCTCACATCTCAGGAGCAAACTGTTCTGCTGGCCTTTTTTCAAGGCAACCAACAAAAACCATCATTATTTTGGCTACTTACTACCCTTTTAACTGTTCCCCTAACTATGGTCACAACCATCTTTCTCATAAAACTTCTGTAAGAATCACAGAATTGCTGAAAAAAAATTATTTTTACAGTGCAGTAGAACTGCTAAGCTTTTGCCTCGCTTTTGATTAATTTCATGCCTGACTCAGTCAGAGATTAGGCCCTGACACAGGTTATAATTAAATATTGAAATCATGAAGTGCAAGAATGTTTAATTTTTAAAATATGAGTTTTAATTTACCTCATACAGAGAATAGCTCTGGTCACCTGCAGAGATGCATTACACACTACATTGCCTAATGTAGGATGCCTGAATAAGGCTGAGCATACAGTTAAAGTAAACTAATGCAATTTACTGAACAGCAGTCAAATATTTATCCAGTTGATGAAGCAGACTTTATGTGAAACTCAGACAATAATTAAAGAGAAGCCTTGCTTAAAACATGCTTATTCCAGTTTTCACAAATATGTTATACCACAGCAGCATCTTCCTTTTCTCAAATATTGATGTTCTCCTAACACATTATACAGTGAGCTTGTCCTTGGCATTCTCTTGACTATTTAATGAATACATTTCCTGGCATTTGCCTTATCTTTGTTATGTTGTTCTTTGGAGAGCTAAAACTATTAGTTAGCCCTTGACAGAAAAACATCAGAGCAAGCTAGTAAAAGGTCTTACAGTATCAGAGTTATTAACATGGTATTTGATTAAACCATAGAAAGATGGGGAAGAGATACTATAGAATATGTTCCCTGTACTTAGACTTTCACAGCCTTGGATGTTTTTCATAGAACTTTCACATTTGTTTTTGTCATTTTGTCTGAGCAATAGTCTGAATAGTCACAGGCTGAATACTAATCCTACGATTATTTTGTAGCGCTGAATCTCTGTCATTTGAAATAGAATTGAAAATGTCAGATATTTCCAGTTCTTCAGAACAAATATTTTTGCTTCAAGTTTCAGTTTTCCTGGTAAAAAGTATTTTAAAATCGTTTTATACCAACAATCTGAAATACGTGTTGAGAAATACATGTTTTACAAGATGTAGAATAACAGGTAAACAGTTAGCATACAGACATTTATAAAATTATAAAAGGTCTTAATTTTTAATTTGTAACATTGAAGTTTGGACACTGCATAATACACCAGCATTATTAAATCTTCACATTTCAAAGCACTATCAGAATCGGGAAGCCTGACTAGTTAGTTTTTCATCAGAAATACCTAATAATGAGTAACAGAGGAGATAGAGTTTTGACTTGATCTATATTCCTGAAATAGATTGAAGTGTATTTCCATAATAATCTACTGACCAGCAGGTAGTGAAGAATATATGCTCATTAGCTATTAACAGTCGTTAGGAAATCCCCAAATTTTTCAGTAATACAAAGCTGATGAAACATTGATGTCTTTCACCATATTTCAACATACATCCTACAAATGACACTTCACTTAGTCCAAACACTACTATTTCTTACAACAGATCTGGATAAATCAACATAAAGCGACTGCGTGAGGTTTCTCCCACACTGAAGCAGCTTTTTGTCTTTTCAGCCTTTTTAACTTTGATAATGCCACATGTACAAACAATACCTGCATTGGGAAGACTAATGTAGCATTTTGAAGAAATCAAGATTATCTTATCTAGATCAGGAGAGCAATAGAGACAAATGCCAACAGCACTGAGTTAGCACATCAGAAAAGCTCTTGAGCCAGAGTCTAACTGGCATAAACTACCATAACTACTTCAGCAGAGCTGTGCCAGCATACGTCAGCTGGGGTTCTGGCCCAATATTTAGAAGCTGCATCCAGCCACACTTCATTTTCAGCTGCAGCCTCCAACCCAAACCAGCTGCATCTGCTAGCGACTAGGAGACTGCCTGGCAAACTCTGTATCTGGACTATTTCTCTTCTTGAATGTGCAGTATCACCTCCGTCCTTGCCATGCTTAAAGCCAATATGCCACAAACGGTTACAGATGTAAGTAAAATGCTGCTGTTCTTACGTGCCCTAGGGGTCAGGAAAATTTAGAGGATTTCTGCATGTGCGAGCGCTGTAGAGTCAGAAAATTAATGGTTATTAGCAACAGGACATCACAGCAACTAGTTTGAGCTGCACGGGTTTTGGCATTGTATTCTGCCATTCTGTCTGCAGTATTCATGTCATTGCTCAAAGCACGTAGGAAAATGAGAAATCATAAAGCTTAACTGAGACGCGACTCAACAGTAAACTCATCTGGGGATTATCAGCCAGTATTTTTTGTAGGGTAAGGCAACAATTCCACCTAATTTCTTTCTTCTCACCTAAATGGGGAAGGTTGCTGTCAGCCCATCTTTCTACCTTCCTTTTCATTGATGATTGAGGAACTGAGTAAAGACAGCTGGGTTAATTTTAAATCTGACCTTAACAAACTCAGTCCCATTCACCAGCTGTGTTACTGTTCATACCATTACCTAAAGAACCTCCTTGCTAACACAGATACAACACATAGAAAGAACTGCAGCTCCAGAAGCTCAAGCAAGACCACTAATGCTATCATACTGTATCAGATTTTGTGGTGATTTTTACAATCTGTTGTTGTGGTCAATTTTTACAGGATCTTGAGGGTTTTTTATACCATGACTTAAGGTTGGATCCAACCCTCAGATTTCTTGGATTTAATGTAATGTCACAAAGATTTGTCTTTATTATTGTAATGTTTATGTTGGTTGGTTGGGGTTGTTTGCTTTTTGTTTGGGTTTTTTTTCTTTTTTTTTTGAAAGCAAGTGCTCAATTAAACAATGAAAGCATTCAATAAAATATGAAATATGGCAGAAAATTTACAACTGTTTTAGCTACAGTATTTTATAAGTAACCATGTTTGAACACTTTTAAATGCTTTTCAGTATGGTTGGGTTTGTGTTCTTCTCCCCAATAGCTTTCAGAGCTAGTAAAAATATTTGAGTAACTATTGTGCACCACCAAACAGACAAAAACCTGACGTTTTAGCTGTAAGTAAAACAGGATCAGATTATAGGACATCTGCCATTTTTTGAGGATCACTTTGGTTTGTCCGCAAACATTGTTGAATGTCTATAAACTCTGGGTCCTATTCAGAGCTAGCTCTGTGGTGATTCATATTTGATGACATTACACTGGTTTTTTTCTGTTTAGTTATTTTCCTTTAAAGATTCCTTTTTAATATAATAAAACTTTTTAAAGGGCATAGGAGTCTCATGGCCGATTTATGTCCCAAAGTCACTCAGTTCAGCCCAGTTCCTACCTCTCCATCTGTAAACATGCGCAGATGATCCCAGGAAATCACACAGTAGCTGATTAATCCACAAAACCTCCACTCAGTGTTTTTTTGTACTACAACTATCGAGCGTTTCACAAGACCATAAAAAAACTCACTCTACTGCTCCCAAAATTACTGACAATGCAAAAGATACGATTTATTCCAGCAGGAAATATCCAACACATGCAAAGGTCTTAGGTAAAAGTACCCAAAAATTCTTGTGTCTGAAGCTCAAATTTTTACACCTTCATACCTCCGTTGTGTATATGTAACACTGACTTATTACTTATTCTCCTTCTATTTATACCTATTTTCTGCAAAGATCTGAATGAGTCTAATTGGTGTTAGAGCACATCATGCTTTACTGGCACATCATGCTTTACTGGCTTTCACGTCATCTTAGCTATAATCCTCGCACTTTGTTTATCAAAATCTAAGATTGTACATCAGGGAAGCTGTCACAAGATTGATTCTGTGTTGTCAAAAAAAACAAATCCTCGAAGGTCTTAATACTGGGTCCCTTCATTAGAAGACTAATTGTACATCGTGAATCCCCTCGTGGGGGCTGTGGAAGTGGGTCTGAGCCGACTCTACTGCTGCCTAGAAACCTCTACTTGCTGGGCATGCACCTACTAAGACCAAGGCTGATTCACATGCCAGAGCAAATGCCACTAATAGAGAAGGCCGTGAGTTTAGCCTGCCAGAAAGGATTCATTTTCACGTTGAACCGTTCGCTGCAGCAAGATACATGGGTACACACTGGCTTGTGACTGTTACAGCCCCATGCTATTTTACAGTGCATAGAATCCGTAATGGAAGAAATCATTCCACAATAAAAATTATTTAAGATGGCCTTACTTAGCCTGTATGCATCATAGGGCATCAAATTATTTTACATGGTGCATAATGACCAGTTATTGATGTTCTCCACTCAGGCTTACCAAGTGAATGGAAAACTTCACCTATGCAAAAGGAAGGTTCATCATGCCATACTGTACAGTGTCTTGCCTTGATGGCTGGATTAAATAACAGCTAATGGCTACTTAGACTAACTCCAATGTTCTTACAACTATTTCTTCTGTACCTCCAGGCATGTTTATGCACATATATATGTGTGTGTATATGTACAAAACTATACCATGTGTACTGGGGTTGGGATCACATTAGCACAGTGTGTTTGTTTTATCCGAAATGTCACCTCAGTACTAGGATCCTTTTGATAATTGCAATGAATCATGATCCTGCTATTCCAATGAGTAATACTTTTAAATAAATAAATAAATCAAGCTTTAGAAGAGTTAGTATTTCCTTCTAAGACTGATTATTTATTTATTTATAATGGGAAACATGGGTCCTAAAAGAAGTCCCACTCATACAGTCTAATTTAGAGGCTATCTTGATGCTTTGGAAAACAATATCCCCTGCAAGCCAATCTTAATGATGATAGATCAGTTGGTTAGATTGGTTTTCCCATCTTTATATACATGTGTGTGTGTGTTTAGACACAAACACTTTCTTTCATTTGAAATGTAAAAATAACGCCGAATTCTTGTTTGAAGTTGTTAGACGACAATTGCTCATAGAACTATAACCTTACTTATGCAAATCACTGGAGTTCATGGTAAGTCTGACATTTGCAGAATTAATGAACTAAATAATTAAGTGACCTGGTAAGCGAATTGGTAAACCAGAACTATTAATCTTTTAATGAATTCTTTACTATCACTTAAATAATAAATTTTTTGCATAATTTTAAAGGATTACAGTAAAGAAACATTAGAATAGAAAATCCATTATGTAAAGGAACGTTGCTTTTATAAATCTGCCATTATGTCTCTTTTTATTGAATTCATTTCTGTTCAAGGTTTAGAAAAGTGGCAATTCCTGCAATGGTGACTAACAGTCCCCAACATTTTAGTGGTAAGATTTTTTTTCTTGCTAAGACAAAAAGTCTAGGATCATTTACTGCTTCAGACAAACCACTGCCTAAAGTGAGTAATTAGCATACAACTGTAATTTAAGAAATCCCCTATTTGATGGTGTGCATCACACATGTTTCAGATTTTCAAAGCAGTAGTAAGTTAACTAGGCACAGTAAATGACGTTTCTGAACCAGTTCCTCTTAGAGATAAATTTTCTTTTTTCTACATGTTGCTGTCTTTCACCTTTCCACCAGCTTTGTACCACATCTCTTACTTTTTCATGTTAGAATATCCTGAACTCAAATACTCTCTTAAACTCCAGTATTCTTCATATACTATCCTATTTGTACATAAATTTTTCTTTCCCCATCTTCCTCTCTATCAATGTCCACAATGGAATTAGACGTATCAGAGTGGAAGTTCAGAAGCACCATATGCTTCTGTAGGTACCATTTATCCCATTTAGGAAAGCATTGCTGTCCAGACTTGAAGTACAAATTCTTTTCTACTATAGCTAGACCTCTGTATGTATCAGAGATAACATATGATACAATACATGTGCTTTTTTTTTTTTGCCACACAATCAGATTTGGCGTGACTGCCAAATATTTCAAGAACTTGTAAAAAAGGCTTCAACATTTATTCCCTTTTTAACACTGCACCACTGAAAGCAGCCAGGTAAAAACAACAGCATGTATCCAAAACTATTAAAACAACATTTCAAATAATTTTTACAAAATTAATACTTACACTTGGTTTTCAACTTGTCTCCTTTGAAAGATGTTACACAGCGTCCCTTGTCTCAAGGTTACAAAACATGTCAAATTGATACTGAAATATCAAAAGGTGATAAAGGTAACAATGGAAGTAATGAAATTAACATCTGACTAGGATCTTTCTTTTGAAAAATTATCTCCATGACATACAAAAAACCAGAAAAACTACCTATTGTGAAGACAAAAATAGTGCTTGATAGATCAAGAAAGAAAGAATGGGGTTCTACACCATTTCAGTGAGAGGTGCTAGATACTTAGGCATCTTTCATTGCAATCCAGCAAGGGGATCATGTCCACATAACACCCCTATGAGCTTTCTGAGCAACATGAAAACACCCAAGATATCTGTAACGTAATGCAAAGACTTTATGCTTTGATCTTTCAACCATTTCTAATGATGTTTCCATTGTGAGCACAAAGGAACGCGCCAAAGATTGGCCATGGCTGATGTTCACTCTAGCCAGGTTTAGTTTTCCTAAGTAGGTCCACTTAGATGACAGCAAATAAAAAGGGCAAGGCTACATGAAGATACTACTGATACGAATGTGTTTGTGGAACAAAATACTGAAAATAAAACCCCAGACCTGACAGAGCCGTGTGATTTGAAGTGAGTTGAGCTTACATTCAGGAAACTGGTGAAACTTCATCAACAGAAAATCTATTTCTGCTGACCTATGCTGCACCCACACAGTGGGGCTTTTGCAGTTCATTATGCAGGCACAGCGATTGCAGCAGACAGCAACACCCACAAAAAAAATTCTGAAATCACAGAGTACTATTCTGTCCCAGAGAACACTCTATTGTTAGGTTAAAAAGCTCTAAAAAAGCAGGAAACAAAACACAGGCAGTATGCTCTTCTGCAAGTTCCGTCACTAAGTGTCGCTGATCAAAATTTTTCTACCAGACAAGACAAAGACATTTTAAAATAATTATATAAACTTAAATTTCAAATATTGTGAGGAGTGATGGAAAGCGTGCAGACAGAATCACTGGGGCAAGGTAGAATAAGTTCAGTTCACGTGAGTATTTGGTATACAGGTGTGCACAGTTGTGGTTCATTAACTCTCTGAACTAACACCTATGCAGAGACTTACCTTGTGTTAAACATCAGACAAGCTATTCAACTTTTCAAGTCAAATAGCACATCTAGAATGAAATATCTAGCATATGCAAAGAGTTTTCTGGTCTACAGATGATAATGTGATATAAAGATACCCAAGGGCTAGAGGATTCAAGGGTTAGAGGAAACTGGAAACCAAATGGAAGGACCTAAGGAGTTCTGTGAGCAGTAGAACTAAGACAGACTGCTTTCAAAAGGAATTGTGTTGGCTCACATTTTTTATTTAATTATGTTAAGGCTGCAGTGTAAGCCAAGGCTAGATATCAAATAATCCACATGGAAAAAAATAGCAAAAAAATCTAATCATAACAAAAGTGTAAGACAAGATATGATCTCCAATAGAAAAAAAAATACACAAGGCAGAGAAATCTAGCTGAAGATTGGATTGTTTGGTTTGTAATACAGTGCAAACTTCAGTTTTGTAGACATCCTTAATTTTTAGAAAAAGTTCTCTCCCTCTTCCCCACAACTCAAATGCTGATTTTCTAATGTTTAGACAAATTATCACTGCAACTGTTCCTGCAGTATATTACCAGGATCTGTCTGGTACGGTATTTTGATGAAGATGGTAGTCATTTACTGAAATAGTTCAGTAGCTTTTAAAGTTTCCTAGATCTCCCGTACATGTAGCACAAATATGTACGATGTGAACAGAATCATTAGAAAAGAAGACAAAAATGAGAACAAAAGAAGCTAGCATAAGCTAGAACAGTGGAAACCAAGACTTGTCAGAGAGATTATCCTTGGAGATTTAAGAATGCATCGGTATATATCAAAAGGCCAATTTTTTAAAAAATAAATTTAATTTTGACCCTGGAACCAAGGGAGAAAGTCACAAACATTGTGTTTACATCTCATTTAAATTATGGTTGAAATTACTTCTCCAAGCACAAAGAAACTGGAGGATGAGGTAGTGGAAATGCTGAGTAATTTATCTGAAAAATGTTCTAGATGTCATCTAACAGAGTTTGTATGTTATCCAGCTGATGCTGGTAATTGCACTTTATCTCTAGCAACCTCTGCAGGAGGTTCCCAGCCACAGCAATGACAACAGCCTTCGGCTCATTTGGAAAATAGACTATCGGGCCATAAAGGGTAAATATGTAACAGAAAATAAGGCATATATGAGTAAAAAGAAATAGCAGAGAGACCAAAGCAAACATAATGTGTTAGAAAGACACCGAAATAATCTTATTGAGCTCATTATTTTAAGATCACAGATAAAGCAACTCCAAAATGGTATCAATTTAATGTGCACTGGCAGAATCCAATCATCAGCTCTTTGGATTGGCCATGGACAGCGTATGGGAGGATTCCCTGGGCTGCCGGTGCCTTCAAACAGAAGCTCTTCAGTCCAGTAGTGTGGGAATACTCCCTTTGAACAGCTGAGTGATATGCAAAAGATATAAAAACAGATATAAATGCTAATAATTAAAAACTAAATGAATAATACCCAATGCAGAATTTTAAAGAAGGCTGAGAACACTTTGGCATTCAGAGGCAGTGCCAGCCAGCTGTAATAATCATCTTTAAACACTCCAAGAAAGAAGGAAGACATTATTAGCATTATGGAAACAAAGCAAGTACCCCCATGGATAAAGGCTCTGTTTCTACAGTAAAAGCTTCTGTAGTAAAGCTTCTGTAGTAAACTGAAGTAGTTATACAGTTGAATCTCACTGCTCTGAAAAAGCAAAGCAACATTACATTTATTGGTCTGAAGAGACCTTGCTAGAAACATATGGCCTTTTATCTGAGCCTGCCCAGAGCAATAAACTTTGAAATACCATAGTTGTGTTTGTTACTTTATAGACAACAGAGTATTAAGAAATAAACATTTTTAGCACTGTAGTTTTATAAAATGGAAAACATTCAGTCTCCTCTTGAACCACCTAGGTAAAGTTTTGCTTTCATTTGATGGTGCATGTTCCTCAGATGAAAACCTTTGCTTAAATTAATTGAAATAACAAAAAACAAATTAAACAGCTGAAATAATTTATCTTGAAAACTGTGACCTAAGCACGCTTTGCATGATCTCTGAGATACGTTTGGTTTATGAGTTTGCTGTGCAATTGTGTCAGGGATATCTACCCTGCAGCTTTTTGGCTGGTGTTCCTCATCCCACTTGCTTTTCCAGCATGCGTGAATACCAGCAGCTCCTGCAGGCTGTCCGGTCCATTCCCAGCCACCACACAGCTCTGCCCACTGCTCCAAACAGCCCAGGTAAATATCCATTCCTTCAGACATAACTCCACAAAATATTCTCAGTGTTTGGAGACTGCAGGTTACCACTGCCACACACTTTTTTATTCTTTTTTCTTATGTGACAGTATGTGCGTTATACCTCTTCCCATGATGAAAACCAAAAGTACCAGCTGAAATGTGAAGATGGATAATAAAGGTAAAGATTGGCTGGTGTTTGAAAGCTCACCTTCAACTGCAAAGAGGTCCAATCAAACAAGAATAAAATAAAGAATAGATAAAGACGACTGATGGATGACTGATGTTGTCCGGGCTATCAATTACAACAGAAGCAGAATCCAATATCAGGATACCACTATCATAGAGGCTGCAAAGAAAGCTAACCTATACCCTGGGAAAACTAATTGTCTGCAGATTTTGAGCTGTTTATTCTCTAAAAAGGGAAACAGGCACAGCCATCAGAAAAACCCAAACCTCAGTTTGCCCAGAGGCCCTGAATTTTAGTGAGACTTAAAATAGAAATTGAGATCCAAACCCACAGATGTAACAGGCATGCTGGTCTGTTAGAGAGAGAACACATACGACATCTAGGGAATAAAACCTGCTTTTATAGACATATTAGTGAAATAAATAAAAAAACCCCACAGACCAAAAATACATTTATCTCCAAAACTTGCAAAGAACCATGGGGCTGTTTTGGTGTTGATTTTATCCTTGCCAATAAAACAATCATGTCACATAAGCAGCAAAAAGAAGAACAACTATGTCATGTTTTCTTAAATTATCTAGGGATTGTTTGACCAGGAAATCGCTAAGAAAAATCACACCATAGCTGATCGATGGCTGCAGCACAAATGTCACAGCATTAATAACTTCTTGCTGAAAGCTGAAAACTTTGCACCACGGCTGAAGCGTAACACAGTGGTGAAAACCTTTTGGTTTGCAGAGTCCTTCCTCCAGAGGGAGGACAGCAGATTTGGGTGCTCAGCAAGTCAAGTGGAGAGGATGGGGACAGGAGATGGAAAGCCAACTCTCAGCCCCTCTTTCCAAAGCTTAATTCCCAAACGCGTATTTTGCTTTCTGACCTTAATAACCGCTGGGAGGAGAGAGAATGTGTGCCAGCCCAAGCTACTGTGATGAGGACAGAGCACCAGTGTCTGCAACATCAGTAAATATTTCTGCTTTGTGGTATTTCCTGAGGTACTGCAGCCTCTTGCTGCTGATGTACAGCCCTCCCTCACTCAGTTACATGAAAAAAAAAAAGAAGTGGGAATGTTGTCATTTTTGGGGCCTACTGAGATGAGATGTTTTAGTAAGAGACGGCCAGGAATAAGGGACGTCTAGGGAGCAGCAGTGCTGGGAAGCAGCTGTGGTGCAGTGGTTGCCATACCACAGAGCAAATACACACCAGGAAGAAAACTGAACCGCTGTATCTTGCCGTTGATCTCAGAAACATGAACCTCCATCTTTCCTTTGGAAAAAATTCATTGAATTTTTAGGAAGTCAAAACAAGGACAATGAAGGGGAAAAAAAGTCAAACCAACCGCCAGCATTCTTTACTCGTAAATTGATAACATACATGAGAACCCACTGCCATGAAAAACACAGCTTGCCAGAGCAGCAGACCCCAGACAGCACTCTACAAACAGGGTAGTGTGAGAGATTTCTTTCCCAGCAGTAGAGGGTACGCATAGATATTTGTATATTGCCTGAAGTATAAGAAGGCCAGAGCTCTCCTCATTTACATTGTGCCTTCCAACCCCAGTGAGACCTGCAAGGTCAGCCAACCTGGGACACTCAGCAAGGTCCCTGCGCGCAACCCGCAGCTGCCCCCAGAGGAAGGGCAGGGAGGCGTGTGGGCGCCCTCCAAAGCTGAAGGGGTTGAAGGACGGCCTGTCTGCAGGTGGTAATCCTTCATGCTCAAGAAAATGAAGGAGAGGAGAAGCACATTTGAGGATGCAGCAACCCTCACCTAGCATGGCAGCCCTAGGTTTCCTATTTAATAATTTTTGAAACCTCGTGCAGATCTGAGTATAAATCAGTTTTCAAAAAAACTGATAAAGCACCACCTTCTAGAGGCATATGAAAAATGTTTTCAAGGCATTTTCCTGCTGAAGACATTATTTCCTCTTGTGAGCAGACCAGATTGCTCAGGACAAACAATGTATCCTCAATTCTGCCTTCCCTTGCACCTTAGAAGTGTGTGCCTTCATCAGGCACCATCATGTCCCAACAACACAATACCTTCAAGGCAGGACATTCATACTTCAGGTTGACCAGACTACAGCTTTCCATTTTGTACCTGCGGCCCTTACACCCAATCAGGCTTTTTGGGTAGAGAACCAGAAAGTAAATAGAAATTATTTTCTCTCCCCTGAGATTTTCCAGGGTTTTAAGTTGCTTAGAGACAACTTTATCCCTCACCGCAATTCATAACAGCGTTTGATAGACTTCTCTGAGCCATTGGGCTCTGAAGGCTGAGCTAGGGCTGCAGTTGGACCACGGGGAAGGCAGAGGTATCTGTGCTAGGCTGCAGTTGTGGACGAGGCACCTAAAAGGGCATCTTTCATCTGTCCAGAAGCTATTGATAACACATGAGATTACAGAGCCGGGAAAAAAGCATTGGCATTAACTGTAATTGCAGACAACAGAATTCCACTAGTCAGGGAGGAGGAAGGTGATCTGAATTGCACACTCCATATTCAAGACTTTAAGGGTCTACTAAGGAGCCGTTTCACCAGCCAGAGGAGAGCGGCATAGTAATGTACCTTCCATTGCCTGGCTATACTGCCCAATCCAAAAATACTTCCTTGCCTATTTAGGACAGGTTCACAGTTCCTGTACCCTACCAGAGGACCCTGGTGGAGTCCTTGCCTTATTTAAGTGTCCTGTGGCTGTAAGATGACATTCCTTACAACTACTCAGCCTTCTCCTTGCTCCTTCAGGAAAGCCAGATCCGTATTTCCGTCATCTCTATAATATAAGGCCATTATTATTACAGACACTTATTTTAATTTGAGGTTCAGAAAAATCCATTTTAGTTGGCATTGTGAATATTTAACGTACTTTCTCAAATGAAAATCTATCATTATTTTCCCATCATGAAACCTAGACCCGACAGCAGAAAGCTTGCCTAGTATATACAACGATCAAAGGAAATTCCGTCTATCTTATATGATATTTTCTTGTTTATTTCCCAGATCTCCACAGAATTTTCTGAACTGCCTTGGAGGACTGGAAGGGATCTCTGAAGAATTTCCAATGCTCTAGAAGGCCCAAGGCAGCATTTCCAGTGCCAGAAGGTGAATGAAGGGCTGTATTAGCCTGTGAGCTTGCCTGTGATGACTAATGGCAGTATTGTGAGATTAAAAAATAGTGTATAAGACAAGGCTCAGAAGAAACAGATTCTGACTTATCTGGCAGGTCTAAATAATTTAAAAGCACAAAGCATAGCTAGCCTGCTAGAATGTGTAAAGCACATCCTGCTGTGAATGAGGAGACCTGCACTTTATCAGTTTAACATTTTGGACTACAAGGAAAGAGACTGGGGAGGTTCAGTGGAGTTCAAGGATAATAAATTGATACTTCCTCATAACAGCAAGAAATAGCAACACTTCTGGAGAACACAAGACATGTGACACATTTCTGTGATTATTTCTACCGCTGTGGTCTCCTGAAACTCTGACCAGGGCTGAAGTCATACTCACCCAAATGGCAGCTCCCATGATGCTTCCTTTAAAGAAATGCGTCGTGAGACAGACAATATATTCACTGTCCTGTGATGTACAGGCTGCTGTGAGAGATGTTGGGATCTGGAATAAGTATCAGACTACAAATGTACGACCATGCTATTTACTTTCTCCCGTCTTAGTATTATTTTTTTTTTCACTATCTTTCCCCAAACCTCCAGAATCTATAAATTCTGGCATCCTTACAAAGAGCAGAGGGTATTTTTAAGCCTCTCTTCCCCCATGCCAGTACCTTCCAGCTTCTTTCGTCTCTCCCAAGCAAGGACAGCCACGTGCCTCCCTTGTAAACCTCCTTTTTCCCCTTGAGTCTACCTGCCAGACACCAAACTCCCTGCTCCATGGCTAACTCTTCTGGACAGACCAGAAATGGGTAGTACTGGCTTTGAAACTTTCCATACTGCCATTACCCTACCAGTCCAACCCTCACGGAAATGGGGTACGCGGATCATGGGGCGCTTTCTGCAAGTCATCAGTGAAGTCATTTCTCAGGGAGGGACAACAGAATCTGCCCACTGGTGCTTTACTTACAAGCTGATTTTGATAATTAATGACGGTAAGCGCATAAGGGTTTTTAACTAAAATAATGTACAGAGCAAAGTTAGTATATTCTGTAGACAGCCGTCATCTTCTGGAAACCCCTAAGACAATGTCAGATAAAGGAATACCCACTCCTAAACTTAAACTAAATATGAAATTCTCTGTACTTGAAGTTTCACCTGTGGTTTGATGTGTATGTGTTTTACTGAGCTGTAACACATAAATATTTTTATAGACTCATTACCTGAAGAACGTATTCCTCCCTTTCTCGTTCAAAACTCCCTTAGAAAAAATATAACTTTTGTCTGTTGAAGACAAAATAAGGGTTTTAGGATATATTGAACAGTTCACAAAACTCCTTTGATATGGCTAAGATATTATTTGTGTTTCCAAAGTGAAGCAGTACATGAAGTTGCATGTACCAGTTATTTTTTAATTTTTAAATCCAATTAATTGTTCTAGTTACAGTACCACTAATTTTTATCTAGCTGATTAACTAGAGAATAATCCAAATACATTTCAAATTATAAATCTTTCATGATTTGGGAGATTTTATACAAATGTACATTTGACAGTGCTAATTTAAAGCAAATATCAAGCTTGATTAAACATTCCCAAGATAAGAAGGATAAACGATTGAATTATTTTATAGATTTAACTACCATTGATATGATGTTATAAACAGAAATATTTTGATGTTCATCATTAATTTTTAAAAATAATTCTTTGGGAAACAGCCAAGAAGGACTGGAGAAGTAGGTCAGAATGTATGCACAAAACATTTGTATTCTTTACTATCTAAACACTAATTTATTTATTGAAATAATACACTGTTAATTATTTATTAAAGAAATTATAATTTTGCTGAGCTTCCCTCTGAAAGAAAAAAAAATCATTAAAATGTGGCTAATGCAATAGCCAAGGCTATGATTGTTTCACATCTCTGCCTCCCAACTGTTTGCCAAGTATTTATTAGCAAATCACTATCTGTTGAAACATAATCTGCATCAGAGCATCTCGAGCAAGCAAGTGAATTACAAAGTGTTTTAGCAAGCTTTAAGTACTTTAAAAATATTCAGGGTTCCCCATCACATTTGCTGTCCCATATGTAGGAGATTATAACAGGAGAAAAACTCTTTAGGGATCTGTTTTCAGGAATTGTTGCTATGGAAGGTAAATTTCACAATACCACTGGTTATTTCCCCAAACCCAGGCTTTTAAAAATGCAGATATTCCAAACACTATTAAGTAATACAGGAAAGGGAGGGAAAAGTCTCTTTGTGAGAAGCGACCTTACACACATAGAAGCTTTTTTCTGTTTTCTTTTTATTTCTTTTTTTTTTTTTCTTTTTCTTTTTAAGCAAGGAACATGACTGATTTACCAAAAGTGTTTAGAACTCTTCTGAGTACAATCAATCCTCCAGCCATAAATTAGATAGACTTCACGCAAACACTCAGGTAAACAGAGAAAGTAGAAACATGAAAACACCCATTACCAATAAAAAATTGAACACATGTTCCCAGCTGGAGAGTGAGTGGAACCATAGTCAACAACACAGAAATATGCACCAGCACGTTATTCTCCAAGGCAGTGTTGTAAATGAGACAGTGTCCAGGGATGGCTTGCCTATACTAATCTCAGTTGGCCTCTCTAGTTAGTACATTTAAACAAAAACATGGATTTTCTGCAATCTATTACTATGCTTGATTAATTTGGGCACCAGGGTAGACAACCATTTTTCTTCTATTTTCCATATGATGCACTTAAAATGAACATATTTTTCTAATGATGTAATTTAATTTTATTTCATTAATTCTACTGAAAAACAAGCAATATTTTGTCTAGCTAGTGCATTAATAAATATAACATGAAATTGGTTAATGCAACACACGTTTGTCTCAATACCAGTTAGCTCTGTGTTACAGTGCAAAACAAAATTAAAGTATGATGAGCTTAGTTTACTTTTGCTTTTTTCAATCGTATGAACTGATTCAGGGAGAAAGGGAGAGCAGGTTACTTTTGTGTCAGACTTACTGATATTTATTCTTTCTTATTTTGGGGAGCCTGGTTACCTGCATTTTACTAAACTTCATTGAACCACTTTGCAAGGGGCATTAAATCAAATTCTTTACTAAACTCCAGACAAATTAGACCTCCTGCATTTCCCTCCTCTAGGAAATCCATTATCTTACCAAGAAGCAGATCAGGTTAGTCTGGGAAAACATCCCTTTGGAAAGTCTATGTTGCATTTTATGCGTTATCCCTTGTTCCTTAATTTTTCTTTCAAGACTTTCCTTACAGCCTTGTGTAATACTGCAATGAGACTAATGGGTCTCCAGCGTTTAAGCTACCCTACGTCCCACCATCATCTAAAATATAAGGGCTCTGTTTGCTGATCCCTGTCAGGAGGTTCCTCACTGCACTTGACAGATGCGCTCAGATCACTGCCACTGTACCTGCATTTTCATGCACTTACTTATTCGGGTGTTTTGGGGATAGAGATGCTTAGGCCTATGTGACATATCTGCATTGGCCTTTTGGCCTTACTTTCAGTCTGGATATTCTAATTTTCTGACTGTCCTCACCTCCCGTAGTCAGCACTTCTGTCCCTACAGAAAAAAAGAGATTTGATTTAAAGTTGGTGCCACGGCTAAACAGTTTTATTCTTGACCCCCAGTTCATTATACTGTTGTTGAGCTTCTCCTCCTCTGTTCTATTCTATATTTATGCATACATGGCTGGGGAAAGGAAAAAAAAAATACTAACCACTTTGCGCTGTTTGGTTTAATTTACAAGGTCTAATTCAGCTTGACTTCTGGCACGTATCTCTGCTTCTCTATTTCCTGGCCTCTCAGACACAGAATACTCCCTATCCCTTTAGGCTATCTGCTTATTTCTCCTGCCCTTCAGAAGTGGTTATTTATCGAGTCAGCTCTGGAGCCCTTCCCTACAAGATTTTCCCCTTGATTAAGATGCAAGTTCCAGACAGTTTTCACACCTTTGATTTAAAGAAATTTCACGCCTTCTCCACATTAAAATCCCTAAGCTCTTTAATCCAGTTGACCTCATTAACTAGTTTCCTTAATTTTTCAAAGTTTATTCTTTTGAAATTGAGATCCTTACAAGCTTGGATGCAGCTGTGCTGGTGGGGGTGGCGGCTGCATCGCGGTGCAGCTGCTGCGCCGGTACCTGAGTCGGTGGCCGTGCCGCACCCAGTGGTGCTAATGGGGAAAGATGCAGCCCACCCCCAAGCTACTTCTCTTCCAGTTAATTAAACTGAATAAATTAGTGATCATATGATACTAGGTTATTCTCTGCCAACCCTTTCTTTATGCCCCCATTGTAAAACCCCAAGATTACTTGAATTATTTGTTGGCTGGATGGAGGATGACCCTATCAGTATTACTGATACTTCTAGCCTTCTGTATTACCTTGCTGTAACTGTCTTTATTTGATTGTTCTGCAAAGCCTGGTTTTAGCTTTATGCTTTAAAGGGAAGTTCAACTAACTTTGTAGTTGACCATCGCTGTACAATCAGGAAAACCTCTGCCTTACATGTGACAGATGTTGGTTGTCTTATGACCCAAGACGGTGAAGGTCTGTATTAGAAGGCTATTCAAAGTGGAAGTTGTCACAAAAACAATGCAGTATTGGGAACTGAAAGGTGAATATTGCTGCTGATTTGTCATTCTGCCTACTAATACTGAGAAAGTACATTGTCTCAATAAGAACTGATTACTAACAAGATTCTTCAATCTAGAGATGCACAAATAGGAACTAACATCATAAAACTAGAAGATGGTGAAGGCTTGTTATTGCACCTAGGTCTTCATAGGAAGAGAGAATGATTCATTCTTGCACATTTTGTCACATTCCCTACTTTCTAAACCTACATGTTGCAAGGAAAGGGACCTTTGTTATCCCTCTTGGGAGGCTACTGCACACCTTCACAGTTCTCAGCAAGTACAAGATTTTCACTGGCCGTTAGCAATATTTTTCCTCCCTTAACTTAGCCTCACCCTTTCAGCCAGAGGCAAGAAAACACAGCTTAAGCACTCATGGCCACGGAGTAATGGTAACAGTGGAAAGACATCGGTTCTCAGATTTCCCTTCCCCTTAACCCCCTTTTAAATGGCCCAGCCACTGCGCGTATGTGTTTGCCGGATCAGACTCGGGAAGCCAGAATGTGCACCGTCCATTAACTGTCAAGCTCCCCTATGTTAGATACCAGCCCCAAGGGAATAACTAAAACACAGCAGAGCGAACCTAACAGCAAAATGAAATGCGCTTGTGCACTTGCCTGTGAAGACGAGCATCCAGTTCAGTGGGTACAGCCCTGCGTTGCGAAGAACAGGGTAGTGGCATGTTGTCTTTTATGTGGGGCACGCAAACAAGAACATTTATATGTTGGTGCTGCTCTGATTCTGTGAAGTATAGTGAAAGATAAAAGTACACAAGGCAGAGCATGTGTCTCCTAGGCACAGTCATGCTGTGGAGAGAAGTAATTTATCCCTGCTGGGTACATCCATCATAATGCAGAGCCTGGAAATATCTGTTATTAGAGTGCATTCATTCCACAGCTTATACTATGTATGTTTGCTATTTAAGTTGATTTGCTGCAATGCTGGTGTCAATTAGCTACTGAGATCCCTTCCTATGATTTTGCCAGTAATGAGCGTGTTCACCTGTATAAAGTTAACAAACTAATAGTGCAAATAGGGGCAACTGTGAAAGCTGCCCTTGTGCTTCATCATAGCCTGGAGTCTGAGCCAAAAGAAAGCAAGTTAGAAGAAAAATGGTTCAAAAATTGGGGTTAATGTCTTCCTCGCCTGTAACCCCTGAAAACCCAGAAACTCTTATAGTGAAGATTAAGATGAGATGTAGTCAGAATTTAACTAATCTTAGCTGTTAATGATTTACCAGAAATCATTAGGAGTCTTTGGCAACTGAGTGTTTTTACTTGAGCACTCTGTGGGAAACAAACATGCTTATACTTACTTCTTAATTATTAGTTACCTTTCCGGACAGGCAAACTAGGTTTTTTTTTTTTCTTTTCTTTTCTTCTTAAGTGTGTCTTGTTAAAAGTTTTTTAATGTGCTCTCAAATAAATTCGGGTCTCAACTTATGCTGGGAAAGAAAATAAAAAGACTGAAGACTGAAACCTAATGTTTATGTTTTTAGGTTCCCTTATTTCAGGAAACCAGTGTGGAATTAATTTTTTAAAAATCAGGAAAAATATTAAGGTTTTGAAGCAGAAGGAGAAAAAAATAACCTCTTCTGTCCATTAAAAAATAGGCACAAATGAAAATTCCCTCTTGTCCTCTTGCACAATGAAACATAGAAGCAAAGAGAAGCATTAAGTGCAAGTAGTAATGGGAAGAGACTGATTCACTTCAGAAATTCTAAAATCATAGGTGCCGATTGGGGCCAAAGGCTCCCCTCTGCACCTAGCAGCGAAGAGGAAGGTGGCACTGGCCTCAGATGAGGAAGTGCTCAGGAGGGAAACGCTGATTCTTGAGACTGGCCATTCCTTGCAGCTCTGAATTTGCAGAGCTCAGGAGATGAGTGATGTGCAGAAAGGGGCCACTCTCAGAACAGGGAGGTGCCAGCTGGAGATTTTTCTCTGTAGCGTTCTGTCCTCCTGCCTGCTCAATGGAGATGATCGGAATGTGTCAAAGACAAATCAATCAACATCATAATTACCCTTATTTCTTGGTTTGTGAGACCCAAAGTACAGACAGTCCTTACCCCAAATCTCAAAATCAAAAGCACTTGAGTCAAGCTGTTTTCCCAAAATGAGCATTGTGTCTGTACTTGCCTTACAGGGCGAGCCACAGGAAGGCAGGAGATGGGAGGGGGTCACTTTTCTGTCTGGGATTAACCCTGCAGAACTCTTCAAGAGGGGTGAAACACTGGTGGAATACAAACCCTTTATTTTCATTTTATTAAAGGAGCCAGGAAATTAAAAGCACCCCCTGACTGTAGTTCATGCATTAACTTGCCTGTAACCAAGAGTAAAGGCCCTCTTCTATAGGAATCATTTCAGATACATGAACCACTGGTCAGAAATCCAAACGACAGAAGTTTACTACCAAAATGGAAATGTCCTGAGATACGCTGGTGGATTCTTTGATGTACACTATTGTTTTAATGCTGCCTGGGTAGGGAAATATTTGTAAAGCTAAGCTTTTGATAGCATGATTAATATTTTCAGGTTGACAGTGTGGAGGTAAGCATAACCAATAGTTAAATAAACGACTGAAGCTCCCATATACATACAATATTCTACCGCAGCTTTTAACTAATCATTAAATAAAACAGAGCTAGCACATTGCTGTGAGCAAAATAATCTTTCTAACATGACTCTTAAACAACTCAGTAAATCACTGTTCAGTAATTTCTTTATCTAACTGGCTCAGTATCCATGATAGATTCCCGATAGCCCTAAGAAATATTTGATCAGTGGGTTGCCTACGTGTATAATCTTTACTTATTTGCTACACTAGTTTATCTCATTTTTTCCTAACTGAAACCCCATTTTATTATTTCATTGTGAAACATTTTCTCTGTGCAAAGGGTGAATTTATTAGACAGCTCAGACTCCTTCAGCCCTCTGAAGGACTGAGTGTTCTGTGGCGATTGTGTGACAAATTACACAAGAGAAATACCTTTGCCCGGTACTGCATAGTGGCTAAATAGCTGCACAGTAGTCATGAAGTCCTGTCTTTAAAATAAAAATATTGTTTACACTTCCCTCTGCACAGTAAGGAGGAGGAGAAGGAGGAGCTGGAGCGAGGGGTATGTGGGTTACAGGGGTGCACCGTTTGCAAGTCAGCAGGTCTGAAGCCTTTTTGGAGGCAGCAGGTTTTTAAAAGAACTGCCTAGATGCCAACAAAAGTCCCTTGGGGCTAAAACTCACAAATGTGTCTAAGCAGGTTAACTCTTTGAGCGATGTAAGACTTCCAGCCACTACAGATCAAACAAAAGGACAAGCCTGTGGCTTTGTGCACACAGACTGCGTTGGACTTTGCCCCTACAACTTTCTAATGGCAACACTCTAAGTCAATACCTTGGAGCAGCTACCCCAAGGCACATCTCCTACGTGGCAGGAGAAAGGTTAATGTTGCATATAGTAGTTTCTGCCTTCTGTCGGTACTTAGCAGTTTACTCTCACTAAAATTAAACAAAATCCGCATCCAATTAATGGCCCGAGTTTCAGATTGCCTCTGGTATTGCGCTTGTTTTAGAATTAAATCTAACTACACCATTAAATCTAATATATGGTTGATCTGTGGTTCAGAGGGAAATCATTTGCTGGAAGACTGGTGAAGGGTGAGATGATGCCTAAAAATAAAAAAAAAAAAGTAAGTTGCAGCATTTAAATGGTTTATTCTTAAAAATACAGTATCTTCTCAAAATGGTTTAGAACTGTAGGTATAAAGTTGCACACAGCAAATGCAAAGATCCTTAAAAAATCCATGGCTCCTAAAACTCAGAAGACCAGAATAAGGAAACGTGAATATTATAGAACATTTTCCTGCACTTTTATGTCATTAAAAATAAACAGTTCTAAAGTGCTATATTAGATCAGTGAAGTTAGAAAGTGATTAAGGACTTGGATTCATGGTTTTGGATATCTCCTTATTCCACATAAATGTAGATTGGACAGTGCAAAATGTGCTGCAAGGGGAACTTACTCTGCAAGTTATCCCTATAGTTTCAAATCGAAAAACCTACACTTCTCCATTAATTACAGTGCTGCCACTGTGAAGTTATTAACAGTAAAAATATTTGGTAGCTAAACATCGACGGGGTTATTTACTTTTTTAAAAAAAATAGTATGAATGCTAAGGATTCAGTTAGCTGAAAATGACTCATTCACATCAGTCAATAGAGCTTTTGACATGAAAAGAACCTCCTCGACCAAGTGACGTAATCCATTATCTAAAATCGGGTAAAAACACAACCAAATACTAAAAGCCAACTCTACTTCATGCTAATTTTAGTAATTTTATTCTTAAGGTTGTCTTCTGATACATTTTGATTCCAGCCAAAGGAGAAATTAATGGAAATCCCAAGTTGTTATGAAAGGAACAACGCCCCAAATCAAGCTTAACGTTCCAAATGTGGCTACGAGTCTCAGAATGTTTTTCTAGAGCTCCCACTGAGTAAATTTCAGTATTGCCATCATCTGAAAAACTCGATACACACACACACACACACACACAAATTCTAAGGGAAATCCACAAAATGAGTCATGCCGTTTGCAGTGCTTTCCGTTTTTTTCACTTAATGCCAAATCTTGTGGTATCTGCCTCTTTTTCTTAAGAGCTATGTTTCAGACATAGTACGTGTGTGTACAAAATTTTCACTCAAAAAGGCAAGTTTCCTGCTTTCTATTTCTTCTTTTCTTTGAAGAATAATCTGGAAAACTTGTTCTATAAAGGCTCATGAATAGAGTGCAGATGAAATACCTTTATATTAGTAAAAAGTATTAATTAGAAAGCGATAGCCAGCTTCTGAGTTGGAATTGTCATTAATACTTTTTCCCTCTCTTCTATTGTGGAGAAAACAAGCGGAAAGTTATCCCTGTATTTTTAGATTTGTACCTGTTGGCGTAGTTTTCCGGGTGCAGAAGTTGATCCTCATATGAAGGAGTTGGCTGCATGTCTGCAGCATCTCGCGTGTCCAGGAGATGCTGTATTCACAAGAACCGCCAGGTCTACCTGCTTTGCAGGCTGTATCTCGTTGAGTCTGACGTTTGCTGATGGTAGGAAAGGAACCGTGAAGGCTGAGGTTCAGGAAGGCTCACAAGTTGGTGGCGTCAGCAGAGGCTGTGGAAGCGCGAGTCCATGAGCAGAACGAGAGAGCATGCCATGCTGGGGCAGTCAGCCCAGAGGTGGTGTTTACTGCCGTCTTCTCCAATGCTCTATGCAAGGAACGAATGGTTGGGACTCCCATTCTCTGCTGCCAGCCCAACGCTGGTTTGCTTGTTGTCCTTCCATTTCACATCAATCACCTTTCACAAAAGATGAAGAACTGGAAAATCTTGAGTCTGCCACTATATTTGGCATTTGCAGCAGTGGATTCTAACATAAATCAATTTCTGCTTTACACAGGCTGTTCTAAATATATATCTCTATCTATACAGAAACAGGAAGGAGAAAAAAAAAAATGAACTGCAGACCAAATGAAGGTGGTCTTCTACAACATAAGTAACATCTTCAATAGCCACACTAATAAAATAAAGTCCACATTTCCCTTTCCTGATGACCAGATCATCATTACATCAAAAATTTCATTGTTTAGTTCTGGCCTTGCTTGTAAGTTTTATGTGACAGTAAGTTCTTAAGAGATGTTATGTGGGTTTGTGTCAAAAGGACAAAAAAACATTCAACATGCTGTCTCTGGCAGAATGACTCCCGGCTTTTACAAACCTATTTCAATTAGGCCTTTCATTTCAAGGAACAGGGAGATTTTAATTCTGACATGGAGAGACCTCATGCATCAGTACATTTACGCTTGCACTTGCTGGTGCGAAGCTAGTGCCACCACAATGAAATAAACAACCTGAAATAATGAACTTGAAATGAAATAAGCATCACAATGAAATAAAAAATGAAATAAACAACTAAACAAAAAAATAGAAAAGGGTTATTAATCATCTGACAGGACAAGTGTCCCATTCACTGCTTTAGTGCAGCTAAAACAAGTTTGTTTCAGAGAAGTGATATACAAATATAGCTCTCAGCTTAAAAGAAGTGCATGTTATTATAGTATTGTAGGATGAAGCATGGAAGTATTACCCATGTCAATTTTCAGTGTAACTGTACTTTTTTTGCTGGAAGTGCCCATTGCAAGACTATTCTGGCATAAAACAACTGAATCTCCTAGTGAGGTCTGAGCTACACTGTGGCTGTGCCTCCCCTGTGTGGTTCTTGCTTACTTCCTGAGATTCGCTCTTGTTTATTATTTTGTTCTTACAGTACATACCACATACTGTGGCCACTCCCGTTTTCCAGTTTAAACTGTACTGGAAATCATTACCTGGCAAATTTTTAGTGCTGAAAGTGCCCAAGTGTCTGAAAAACATAATGATGTTAAGTCTAGATGGTTTAAAAAAATATCACTCTCCAAGTAAAAACTCTTGAAGGACCAGCGTAATGATAAGCGCTGTGGTCGCTTTTGGAGACAAAGCGTCTCTGGTACAGCTAAATATTCCAGGGAGGCCACAGAATCCTCTTGGATGAGTTGTTAATAGTTGACAGAGCACAGCAGTTTTAATACAGCACCAGAAGCAGACAGATTGACAAGCAAATGCCAGACTCTGAGGAAATTATAATGTATGTTACTTTGTTTATTGCAGCTAACAAAAAGCACCTGTAGTAGGAATTATAGTTTGTCAAAAAGATATACAATATCTGCACTTTCATGTTTTCAGCTATTTAAAAATAACAAAATTCAGCGTCGTTTACTTTTCAACAGAAAATAAATGAAATCTTTGCATGTTAAAGTTATGGGTATTTTTCATTAGCTCTTAGATGCAGCGTCTGTGCTAGAAACCATTATCTAGTACGTTTTGCTTTCCAGATAAAACTTTTGAATGCTTACATTCCGCTGCACGTTGGCTGATTGGATAATTTGAACATCAAAGGAACCTTTCATTTAATTTAAGCCGTAAAGTTGTCTTTTGCTTTATTAACTTTCGATCAATAAACAAGCAATTTGGAAATGTAATCAGGAAATGCTTCCAATTGGCTGACAATGTATCAAAGCCAGTGCTTGAAGGCAAGAGCAAGCTGTAACAAGCAGTTTATTACCAGTAGCTGTTACTGACATTAGTCAAAACCAAGAAAGATAAAATGGAATAAGAAATGTAATGCTGGAAGAGCCTTGGGCGCTGTGTTCTCTTCTTCCTTTTGAAAACTGCAAGCCTGTCTTTGATATGATAACAAATATAAACTGTTTAAAAACACCAAATGCAGAAAAACTGAGACTAGCCTGTCATGGAGTTAATCCATTCTAGAGTGACATACAAATAGTGTAACATCCAGCGGATATATGTTATGGAAATATTTTGAATTGGATTTACATGTAGTGAGCAAATTGGAACTTTTGATTTTATGTGATATTGTAATGTGCATGTTCTCATATTAACTGAGTGTAATCCTATTTGAAGATAATGAGTTTTCAATAGGCTCTCCAGTCTGAAACCGCATCAGAACATTTTGATTTTGGCTAGAGAAGGTCCAAATGGATTTAGAAAAAATTGCCTACCTCAGACTTGGGGGTACCCCTCATTTCTGAGGGGAATTTACATATTTTTGGGACAACACATCATCCATAAAACTAACAGAACAGTGAGCTTTTCTAGTTTGTTTTGACAGTGTACTATTTGTCTTGCTCTGTGTTGTCTATAGCCCAAAGCAGAACACTGGGCTGGATTTCACCTCTGTTTTATTGAGCATGTCGATGAAAGAGTCTTGTAGTTATTTCACTATTATCTGAACATATTTTTAATTCAATTAACAATAAATAAGAAGGAAAGAAAGGAAAATATGTTTAACTGGAATTGATTTGAGAGGTCAGTAATGAGCATAGATTAACAGATTTCATTTCCCAGTTCTACAATGAAACAGACGTCACAGAGACTTAGCACAAAGGGATGCTGCAGAAGAACAAAGAGAGACAACGTTTTGGCTGGGTTTTGAAAGTTCTGTGTGTTGGCACACTGGACATGCTGAGTACAGCACAAGGCATGCTGACACACAAGTCGCAGAATTCATCAACTCAAAGGGAAGCAATATTGTTATGTTAGAGGATTATTCTTCTGGTTCTTCCAGTTAACTGTTTTAGGGGGTTCATAAAAGTAGCTGCTCCATGTGGAACTATAACCACAGATATACACAAAACACTAACAGGTCTTAATTTCATCCCATTAGTACGTTCCAGTAATGCCTTAAAACTCTCTTTTCCCTTAGGCCTCAAAACCTGGACACCAGTTACATGGACAGTTTGTGAGCTGGCTGCACTACCAGTCCTTCCTCAGGCAGGGAGTGTAGTGCTGGTAGGTCAGGGCTTCAGACCTCATTGCTCACCTGTTTAGCCTCCGCATCCCTTGATAACCTTGCCCTTGGCCAGGACTATCATGGTTTTCTTTGAATTCCACCATATTTGGCCCATGAACACTTTGAGTTGGAACCATTGTTGAGTCCTGAGAAATGCCAAGGAGCCCTACCTCATAACTAGACTTTCTGTAAGCTGTAGTAATACTAATGGTCACTTGTTATAAGATAGGAAGCATTAGAACTGGCATTTCCTGGTCAAAAAATTACAGAAAAGAGAAATTAATATCATGTTTGAGGAAATGAACTGGTGTACATCCACAGGTGCTCATGACATTATATCATCTTGTGCCAGCTGAGATCCCATCTAGAGTTTCTTGGCATAACTTCCAGTATTGTTCATGAAATATTTGTGAATTCAGAACGTCTAGTACTAACCAACAGCCACCCATTGAAATCAGAGAATAATTCATATGTCAAGCATGTGTACCTGTCACTACACCAAAGTCTCATATCATCAGAATTTGGCCTAAATCACATACATTCAGATCGTCATACTGCTACGGTCACATGAACAGATGAGTTTTGGTGATTTCTCATTCATCAACCAAAATTAAAAAGAAGAAAACTCATCTAATTTACAAGTAATCTCCATTATCACAAGGGTTTGTCCATCAAAAAGAATTCTGAAAATTAGCAGACCTTCACGCCTATTTGAAAATCCCAGGAAAACACTGCAATTGCCCTGTTACATCATACCAAAGGTCATTTCAGTCTTTTCCTTAATCCTTTACCAGTATTAAAAAAAACACCCTAGGAAAAGAGCAACTGCTGTTATAGGGATAACAAGAAGAGAAGAACTTGTACTTGAAAGAAGCAAGAAGGAAAAAAACTTATAATGGCTGTTCTTACCTAATTGCACTTAAAAAGTCTTCTGCTTCATTGCAGAGGGTCAGACACCAGAGCATGAATAGTTTTGTCAGAGAGAAAAAGAAAATAGGTTTAATGTTAATGTTAATACATTTAATGTTCTACAGAGTAGGGGGGAAAAAGAATATGTAAATAAGAGATTTAATATTCTTGTGAAAGGAAGCAACAAAAGTTTTGCTTAATTTCGGGTTAATTAAAAGGCTTTGTTCAATCTGAAATGAATCACTGTTTTCTTCTTTGGAGTATCTTTTCTTCTTTTTGGTGAAACTAGCTCAATTCATTCTGAATTTTTTAAAAATGTAAAGTTCAACCTTTGAAATATTTTTTGAAATATTTTTAAAAGGACATTTAATTTCCTAAATGTCTTTATCACTTAGTTCAACAATATTTTCATCTTAAAAACAACTTAAAAATATTAAGTATATATTATATCTAGAAATGGGAAATTTAAAATACACAACCAAGAATGTTGCCTAGGACTATCTCCTGTGTCCTTTTTATTTTTTTGATCAACATAGTGTTCTAGAAAGAGAACAAAAGTCAATATAAGAGTATGGGAGTGTTATGATCTGGGCTTCACAAGCGTAGGTTAACAAAAACAGTGAGCATGGATAACACTAAAATAGAGACAGGAAGAAATATTCCTTTTTATGTGTCCTAGAAGATAAGGTAATTTTATCGCCAACTACTTCCTAGATGCTTAATCTGGGAGTGAAAGAATGTGTTGTGAAATGTGAAATGGTCACATTAAACGCTTCTGTGTGTTAAAAAGTGGCTAGTTCAGGGCAAATTACACTGTTCAAAATAGTGGATGTGAAAATTACTCTCAGTGGACTCTTGCACTACAGTTCAATTCGGAATTCCCATGTAGAACAGCTTCCTCTACCCTTGCATTCACATATGTGGGGTTTTTTTTTAAAAAAAATTAATAATTTTATATATCTGTAAAATTATCAATAGTTCAAATGAGCCCTGCTTAATACTCTCAAAAAACATGCTCAGTCATTCATCTGAACGTAGATTGTCTAAACCCAGAACACTGAGAAAGATCCATCCATGCTTCTTGGCTAATCTTCGTATCAGCTGTGTCTGTTAAATCTTTGCTGTGTTTTAATAAAAAGGTTTGAAAGGACTCTTCATGTGGCCGCATGCTATAGGGTCTGTAACAGTAATCTAAAATACAAAGAGCCTGGCCTTGTCATAGAATCCTTTGGGTTGGAAAAGACCCTTGAGCTCATCGAGTCCACCCATAAAGCTAGCACTGCCAAGTCCACTACTAAACCATGTCCCTCAGCGCCATGTCTACATGCCTTTTAAATACCTCCGTGGATGGCGATTCCACCACTTCCCTGAGGAGCCTGTTCCAGTGTTTGATAACCCTTTCAGTGACAAATCTTTTTCTAGTATCCAATTTAAGCCTTCCCTGGTGCAGCTTGAGTCCAATTCCTCTTGTTGTCATCATAATAGCAAGGTAATGGAGACATCCTAAGAGAAACCAGTTGTGCTTAAATGCTGTGAAACAATTGTGTTCTGTCAGACAGTGACATCTATTGTGACTAGCATAAAATCAGAACTGTGTACATGACTTTCTCCTAAAGGGGAAGCAGGAAGAGTTCAGTTTGTTAAACACAGCAAAATAAAAAGTAAAAGGAGATGTTACATTGTTTATAAATAGCTAATGGAAATGAACACTAAGAAAGGAGAAGACCTATCAGACCATATCAGCATGAAAACATATGCGTAATCCAATAATGAATAAATCTCGGCTGGAATTTAGAGAATGGAGCAAACCCACTGTAGTAGATGGGTACTGAAGCACTACTCAAATTGCAGCAATGTGGGCAAGAAGTCTAATCAATTGTAAGGTGCGGCTGAGGTGCAGGTGTAGACACTTGCATACCTACATGAGAAAGGTACCTACACAACAGTCAGTGCACATCGAGGTTTTGACTCAGTTGATTCTAGCATCACTTGACATACGCTGCAGTAGGACGTTTGGCCTCCAGCTGCTAAGCCAAAAAAATGCAGGCCTCCTGTGGGTCTTGTGTCATATCTTGCAGGTGTGGTGTTTGCTGCATACTTCGGGGCATCTCCAATGGCACTGCATACCTATGTGAATAAAGACACTAGCTCATCCAAAGCAAATATTTAGGATTTGATTTCCTTGTCTACACACAGTCATCTAGTATTTTTTGATAAGGCTTAGACTATCCTACTTGTCCTCCAGCCACACCAGAAGGAAATTGTCTCTTAGAATTCCTAAATGACACCTACAAGCCTTTGTTTTCATGTCATTAATATCTTAGGGCATGTCAAATGGAAATAGGTGCTTAAGTTTAGGCAGCACAGTGTATGTAGTCTACTTAGATGAACTTCTTTCCAGATTGAATTGGCTGCAGTGGCAGTTCAGTTAGGTAACTTTCATGTAGACATCTAGAGGGACCTAAATATTGCATCACATCCCATTCATACCACAATTTTGCCAATAGCTAAGGAATAGATCACATGATTCTAGACATCTTTGGACCTTACACAGTGATGTAAGCATTCATTTTTAAACATTTAAACTTAACAATGATCACAGGTGTTTTAGAATACATATACATGTTTTTTGAAAATACATCCAAGTTCATTTCTTCCTGCTGTCTGGTTCAACTAGAAGCGAAGCAGGTGTATCTGCATGAAGCCAAGCCCATCTGCAGACCTTTCTGCCTTGGGCTGAACATTGAGCTAAATTCAGCTTTCACATCAGAGCTGGTATGTGCTTAGCCAGTTCAGAAAATAAGAAAAGTAGCTTTGGGTCTTCCTGAAAAATACAAAGTGGATACGCTCTGAGAAATATCCAAAACAAAAAAGTATCAAAGTATTAAGCACCTAGACCACAAATCCATCAAGTATTTTTGTTCTGTTTACATGAGGACTTTCTCGGTGACATAATTTGGCTACAATTACGATACATCTGGTAGATATATAAAAAAAGCGGCTGAAGCAATATTAACATTCTACCATTAATTAAAGGCTGGCTTAAACAACAGCTATAAGAGCAATGTTCCTGGGCATGTATCAGTCCACCATTCACACATGTGTCTCTTTCATGGGTAAGATATGAACTAGGATGAGCTACAGACAGCTGATTGATTTAGAACCATGCTATTTGCTTGTCAAAGAAAGGTGATTGATGTTTAAATTTAGTTGACCTCAGGTTATTCCCAGTTTATGTATCTAACTAGTGAAAAAAAAAATGCTTGAAAAATTATTACGGCTCAGTTGTACAAGTTTGTGGTGCAAAAGCAATTACACTAATTGTAACAAACATGACCATCCTTCTGTAATCACAGAAGACAGTATAAGGTGATACACAGTTTGGGATGAAGCAGTGCTACCCTACTTTATTTTACCATCAATATTACCATTGCTTATCCTGCTGATTTCGGGACCCGATACTGGCAAAAGTGAATTCCCATCCTATGTCTGCGTTCTTCTGGTAGAAATGCAGGAAAACTATGTGAGCAGATTATGCTATTTGTACTCAGTGCATACCTGCATTTTATGTCAGTAGCTGGGTAAATATTGCAAACATCACAAAATAGCTTCTTTTTTTCATGCACATAAAGCTATGGAGTTCCGTGAAGGGCTTGCACAAAAAAAAACTAACCCAGAGTATCCATTTCCAGTATGAG
>VZSF01002286.1:584988-602488 GCA_013398295.1 Chionis minor
GAGGCAAAACTACTCTAGCCTAGAAACTCTGCGGCTGAGCCAACGTGGAAGGCGTTGTGTGCAAGGTAGCATGTCCCTGCTGGGGGGGCCGGTTTGGACCACCTCCATATGCTGGGAGACAGGGTGTGTTACATCAAACGCAGCGTCGAGCGAACCCAGCTATGAGGCTGCCAGCCTGGAGCTGGCTCCCATCCAGACAGCTTGGAGCGTGGGAAGAAAATCTTGGGTCTGCACGCACCCATCTGAATAGACATTTCCCTAAATCCTTATTTGCAGGCCAGGAGTAAGAGCCTGCTGGGTTTTGAGATTCTGCTCATTTTTCCAAATGGCCTCAAATACCTGAAAATACTGGCATTGGTCAGCCATGACTGAGGTGAAACACAATTTCCTCTGCTTTCCTCTGACATTTTGTGGTTTACCCATGAACTGTAACGACAAAAATGGATACCATTTTAGTTTTGCTGGGGAACTCCAACAACAACAAAGAAGTTTCTTAAGGGAAAAAAAAAAATAAAATCAGATGGAATATAATACTATAATCATAAAATACCAGGTGGGAAGGACTTCAAGGATCATCTGGTCCAACCTTTCTTGGCAAAAGCACAGTCCAGACAAGATGGCCCAGCATTCTGTCCAACTGAATCTCAAAAGTGTCTGATGTTGGGGGATCCACCACTTCCCCGGGAAGATTACTCCAATGGCTGATTGTTCTCACTGTGAAAAAGTTTCCTGTTGTATTAAGTCGGAATGTCCCCAGGAGTAAGTTGTACCCAGCAGCCCTCCTCTTTTCCACGTGACTCCTTGCAAAAAGGGTGTCTCCATCTTCTCTGTAGCCACCCTTTAAATACTGGAACGTGGTGATAATGTCTCCCTTAAGCCTTCTTTTCTCAAGACTGAACAAACCCAGTTCTCTCAGCCTTTCCTCATGTGGCTCAGAGTAAAACATTACTGAGTTTCTCAAGTTAAAAAGGAAGTCCACATAGAGAAGTGCTACTTTTAAGAAAAAAAGTATTACACAAGGTATTCCTATAAAAATGTAAACTGGAATCTGCACACCTCTTCAAACATTCGGTTATGAGAATGAAAGCTTTTCCTCCAAAATCTTCCAGGGAAACAGCTCATTTCCTCCTCTAGGCTGTGTTTGTATGCTTTTACCCATTATGCTGCTTACAATGGGTCTTTCTAACCCTTCCAGAACCAAAACTGGTCTTTGGAAGTGCCCATAGCAGAGTCTTCTCAGAGGGCAGCCTTCTCAACAACACTATTTTTCTGCTCAACAGAATAGGGCCTCTGTCTGAAGGACATTCCCCAGGATCCTGAAACGCCTCTCTGTTACCATTGGTGAGCTCAGTTCTTCCTGTTAGCTGGCCATGAAACATTTTCTCTCTGTAAAAAGGCAAATCAGATTTTTTTTTTTTATATTTGTCTTTCATTTTTGCACTTTTCACTAACAAATGCTTGGAATAGGATTAGGTTTTATTTTGCTTTTGTTGCTTTAAAACTTCAAAGCACAAACACCATTCTGCTTATCTATTTCCTATTTATTATTCTGCTACAGTATTTAAATCAGAAAAACACCAAGCTTAATTTTTAAATTCTGAACTACCATTGCTGGTTGTTGGAAATGACAAGCATTTAAAATAGGACGAATGGATTAGGTTTCTGGAGCTCCATCAATGTGATTATTATGAAGTGATACAAAACAAGCAAAAATATTTGATCACAGTGGATGAATTTCTGATATCCACTAGACTAAGTAAGAACAGACAACTTCAAAACCTATGACGTTGCCTTGGTCTAGTTTGGTTTTATCTACCCTGCATTTTCAAAGTTGTCCTACAGCAATTGTTAAGACCAGACTAGTACAGCTATTTGTGTGGCAGACGGAGGAGCTCTGAAATGTGATTTGTTCTTTGCTGGAACACACTTGGTGTCTCAGTAGCCAAGAAAGTGGCAGCCAATCTGCCAGGCAGGCAGAAAGCGGGAGAGCTGTGCACCATGCTGCTCTCGTCTGTCTTTCAACTGCTTAAGATACATCACCTCTAAGATCAAAATCATGCTCAAACCTCTACTCAGTACGTGCAGGTAGTCCTTTATTTCTCAGATGTTCCCTCTAAGCATTTCCTGATAACTGAAGACTACCAAGTTACTTCTTGTTGTATAAAATACTGTGGAAGAATGGGATTCTATAGAGTGTCCGGCTGAATCCAATGGGATGGCACCCAAGGAGAAGTTCATGCAGGCTTTTGCAGAATGGAGAAGAAAAGGCCAAGCAGAATTCTTGCCCTGTTAGAATCAAATGCAGCTTAGCAATTTATTTCAATCAGCTCTGAATTTCACCTCCCAGACCTCTGTATACTTATTGGTGTAAGCACAGTTTTCAATGAAAATGGTTAGATGCTTTTTTAGCAGGATTAGGGCTACTTCTTTAACGAGCAGTTA
Organism: Chionis minor; assembly: GCA_013398295.1. Taxonomy (NCBI): domain Eukaryota; kingdom Metazoa; phylum Chordata; class Aves; order Charadriiformes; family Chionidae; genus Chionis; species Chionis minor. The sequence continues at coordinate 587,431 of VZSF01002286.1, forward strand.
TGGTTGAAACCAACATTCCTCTTTGTCCAATGCATTGATTCTTGATGGCATTAATGCATAGTTTGGCAACTTCATCACTTGAATACTCCATAGTATATCTTTTTTAGTGAAAAGAAACTGTTGACAATATCTTTCCACCTGCATACTAATAGACTATGCCTCAAATCAGTGTCATGACCAGAGGAAGTTCTGCTGGAACAAAAAAATTTGGTGATTTACAGTCCTTTTACACTCAATGTCCAATCTGTTGAAATAAGTAGAAGGGACACATAAGATGCCTTTCCCTGTGTTTCAAAAATCTCTGCATTTTTTACGACAAATAGTCAATGTTATGTTTAGGTCAATGTTTTGTTTGTTCCTGTTGGAAGTTGTGTTTTATTTATGTTTTTTGTCATACAGTACTGCTTAGAAGAACCAAGTCAAGAGAAGTCCCTTTTGTACTAGGAATATTTAACGTAACGCACCAGAAAACAGATGCTACCGACGGCATTTTGAACTGATGTCAGAGTACTGCTCAAATTGGTGCCAAGAAGAAGAATTTGGGAATATTGGGAATATATTTGGGAAAACGGGGGGAAGGAGACTGTATTAATCAAGGCTCTTACAAAGAGACATATGCAAAAAACCTCAAAGTGGCTCAGATACATATATCTGGAGAAATCCTGAGTGAATGATGCTCCTTAAGTCAACAAGACTGACTGAGAACAGGGAGGTTAAGGAGAGACAGGGATGGGATTTGCAAGGGAACATCAAGACTTCATTGTCTCTTAGTAACTATACAGAAATCTCTTTGAGGCACTGGTCTTCTTTCATACATGGCCACAGCTACTGGGACCGGTTCCATGAAGAGCTAATGCACGCCAAGCGCCTATAGCTCCCTGGCCAGTCCATTCTCATATTTAAAATGAAACCTTTTGCAGGTTTCTCAGCTCATATCAATACTGATTAGTTTCCCTGTGTAGAACAGATTAATATACCTGCTACCAGATAAAGCAGCGTTATCCATCAGCTGTCTGTCCCCAAGAGGTTTTTCGTGGTCTCTTCCCCACTGTGACTATGAGTAAATCAGTCTGTAGTTTCTGTTGATCCTAGCCCATGTTGCTGTCCTCTGCAGCCATGTGGCGTCTGCTTATTACACATCTGTTCCCAATACTCATCGTCAACATACACCCCCCATTTCCCTTAGCAGTTGGTGCCTTCCTCTCATACAGGAGTTTCTTCCCGGGCTCACATTCACTGTCTTCCCTCTTAGCCTTGAGGCCAACCTGGACAGTCAGGAAAGATGAGGTAAGGTACTTTTTACCTAGGTGATTCATTGCACATCATTATCAGGTAGGAAAGTCCAACTCAATCTGATATTTCTCCAGAAAAAAAGTTCAAGATAAAATCTTAGATGTGAATTGTCAAATTCACTCTGTCTGGATGGATGTCTGAGTTATAATAAGAAGTGGGAAATGTGTAGTCAGAACAATGAAGAAAACCACATTAGGCAAAAATGAATAAGGTGCCAAGGGTCTTACATAAGGGCAAATCATAACCAGTGCTCAAAGTGCAGTGGACGGGGATATTGAGTAATAGGAAGATAAAGATCTAAATACAGATATTTAACCTCTGAAGGCCTTCAAGGAGCTTGTTCTGTAGAAGCTAGATTATAGCTATATAAAGCTTAGACATAAATGAACTCTGGCACTGTCAGAGGGCTTTTCTTTTTTTTTTCCTTTTTTTTTTTTTTTTAAGGTTAAGTCATTTTATGAATACCAGTGAAAAATGAAGTCAGTTCAGCAGTAAGATGAAGAGAATGAATGAGGTGGTCATCTTTCCACGAAGACCATTAGAAAAAAGCTGCATTGAGGTTAATGTCTTAAAAACTGAGGTTATAATCTTTAACTTAGTAATTCCAATGACCTTTATAAAAGAAGTTTTTGCCCTCCCAGAGTAGTGTGATGCAGCAAACAGCCTAGATATTAAGCTAGTGGCTTAGCACAGATTTTTTTTCTATATATACGGTTAATTAGCCTTTGTTAGGACCAAACTTCTTTAGTGGCTCATTGACTATCACATGGTAGAAACTGTAGGCATGTTAATAATTTGTGTACAGCTCTGCATCCAGACCAACTCTGGCTGGGTGTGGCACAAACTGATATAGTGTAGATACACTAATTAGTGTAGCTACACTTGTTGGTGCCCTCCTGCAGAGCAGATAGAAAGAACTTCTGATGTGATGCTTCTCTGATGATGCGATCAACCTGTAGAGGGGCCAGAAATGTATCAGCATCTGTGGAAAACAATATGGCAGTGGGAAAAAGCAGTAAAGGCATGAAGAAGATGAGTATCTTAAGAAGAACCATTAAACCAGAAAAGTCTTTGGATGCTAACAATTCAATTTTACAAGCATGAGAAATATGTGGTGTACATTTTATCATCCTCCTAGTAGGCTCTACCCGTGTTGTTTGATATTTCTCAGTTGTAGAGCCTTAATCTGTATCAGATGCTCTTTCTTTTCTCATAATAAAATTGCTTTGTGATAAAACAAGAGTAGTTCATCTAATTTTCTATTCAAAACTCTCAGGTTTTGACCGTGAACCTAGGAGTTTTAAATATGAAAAAGGTTTAAAAAAGGTAAAAAGTAGGTTTTCTGTAAAAAAACTTTCCAACACCTGTTTTTGTTACAGAACATGGATATAAATTGTGGTTTTTAATTCACAAGCTCACTTGCTTGAAGGCACATACCACAACGTCTGTGTAACAATATTCCTACGTCAGTAGAAGTAAAGAGCATGAGCATCATTTTCTTTATGGACAGCATAGCAGCGTTGGAAATTAAATGATTCCCTATCATTTTCCTTGTGAATTCCCTTGTGCTTGTAGAGATTCTCCTGCTTTCCGTTAATTTATGCAAAGTGCTGTTAAACAAATCACTACATATGAAGATAAGATAGCATAATGCACTAATATATTTTTGTTGTGATTCTGAAAATTACAGAAAGTAATGGTATAGTTAATCTGTTATAATTTTTTAATTAAATATCATTTGTAATTACAAATTGATATTCCCAATCCAATATCTCTCATGTTGATATTCCCTTGCGTTTGCTACCAAAAAGCAACACAGAATAATCTGCTTGGCACTACCCATATTCTATCTGTTGTCAATTACATAATAATATTTTGATGCTGACTAATATGCACCTTGAGGAACATGTAATAAAATGAAAATATGAAGCATAAATAATTAGCTGTGGAAACCAGCAAGTAAAAAAGATATAGCAACTTCGGTGCCACAAACATCTTAAAGATCAGCACTGAAAAATGTTGTGGTTTTTATATTCCTTAAAAGATGGAATTTAGAATATTCAAGCAGGGTTCAAATCTAACTCCAGATCTGTCTCTCACATCACAACGGAGTCTTCTGAAGCAGAACGATGGTCCAGCTCTCAGGCCTACTGGAGATTTAATAATTGTTCCACTTGTGCTGCCCAGTCTCTCTGCTTTTCCAGGTTGGGATGGCTGAAGCAGACTTGATTTTGCCAGATATGGAGCTATAAGGAGTGTGGCTTCTCTTGGACACCCAACATTAACAAATGCGGTTTTGTAGTAGATCTGTGTTGCGTACCCCTTTTCCTGTTTAATAATATGTTGACTCCATCTGACATTGTAAGGTCCTTCCTGCTTAGCCAGAATCTTTGTATGGGATGGTCATAGGTTTAAATATGCCCAGATGATTTCTCCCAAAGCTACAGTTTACATGCCAAAAGAGACACACCCCACAAAACACATGCTATATTGAGCAAAAAAGGAAGAAGTTTACCTCTAAACTAACCAGGAATAACTCTGCGCTCTGGGTCACTTTGAACTGCCTAGGGGAGAGGTAAAGTGTAGTTACCCCAAGAGCCACCTCATGCTCTGCTACCTGGAGAGTGCAGAGCAAAGCAGGAGACTCACCCAGAGTCTTTGCAGCTTCCTGAGGTGGTGGCACATGCACACTTAGTCCTTAGAGGTGACAGAAGAAATGTGATTTTTCCTGGGATACAGAAGAAACTATGCAATTCCTGGCCACCTGGCCACCACCATTACAGGTTGGTGGACATGGGGAAAAGCCTGCATCTCCCACTCCGACCTGCAAGAGGACACCACAGGCAAGGAGTAAAAATTACTTCAAATCATTTATTTTTATCCTCCTCATGTTGCAGATCTGAGTTTCCTTGCTCTAATTTTTGTCCAGTTAAAACACAGTGTGTGAAATTAAAACCTCTTTGGTATTTTAATTGGATTTTTCTTAAGGAAAATGTGACCAATTCTCACCTCAAAACTCAGCTTGGGATGCCCTCACAGAGGAAACATAAGGGCTGTAAAAATGATCTTTGTGGTAGAAATAATCCTGTTCCCCCTTGGGTAGGGGAACTGTAATGTTCATGGGTTTATTTTTCCATGCTGTTCTGAATTCTTAAATATGGGACTTAAAAAAATACATGACATACAGAATTTCTGATATTAAAAGGCATTGCTCAGTTTTTATCAGCCATTTTACACTTTCTGAGCTGTTGGTACTGGTATTCAAATCCCATTTTTGGGGCTTGTATGTCAAAACCTGTTGCAACTAGCAGTTCACCAGTCTAGTTCTGATCTCAGCATCACAATTATCTATGCATGGTCTGATCTATTAAAATAGATGGTAACATACTTAGAATGTGTGACTCAAAAACAATTACAATTGTGGTTTCTTTTATATTTTTTTTTTTCATTTGAGCTCATTTTAGGTAGTCGTATGTACAGATGTGGTTTGAATAATTGATTGGTGACTTGGTAACTATTGATGAGCAGGTGTAAAGTTCAAGAGGTAATAAGCACTGTGAAGACAAGCATGTGTTTTATTGGTGACACTTCAAGAAAACTGGTCTAGATTTGTGATGCTTTTTTTGCCCAGCTGGATGTTAACAGTGACCAAGTGACCTCCCCATTCTTCCTTTTCTGTCCTTGCCCCTTATCTTCTCTAGGGAGAATTTAGGTGCCACAAAATCCACCCCTGATGCACTTTCTCCCTCTCCCAGCATTCCCATCTCCACCGGCTGCCCCTCTGCTTCCTCTCATCCCAACATCAATCTTAAGCCCTTCTGCACCTCTCGTCCCTATCTTCTAAATAAGGGAATCAATCCTTAGCTTTCAGTCCTCACTGTGGACTCCTTAGTTGCAATGCAAGAGGGACTTCCAGGGAGTGGGGAGGAAGGATGGATGAAGTGGGACAAAGAGACTACTAAGATCATCCCGATGGCCTTCACATGCCTCTGATTTAAACCAAACTACTATACTTGAGAAAAAGAGGGCTTTTACATTGCTGGGTGGGGGAAAAAAAAAAGTGAGCTAGTTTGTATAGTGTTTATCAGCCAAAAAGAGAGGTAAAAGCAAACAATATGTTGGAAAAGTATAGATATGATTATTCAATAGAAATTTGAGGAAATTATCCTAGCACAGTCCAAGAGACTAATGAGTCCATGTTAAGAAAATGGCACAGTGCAGGTCACCCTATTATAAAACAGGATATTACAGAAATGGAGAAGGTGCAGCTAAGGGCAGGCAGAGTGCCACAGCAATACAATGCTCTTAGTTATTCAGGAAGGTTAGAGAAACAAGATCCACAGGCTAGGGAAAAGAATCAAGGTTGAGACAGAGCCCCAGCGAAGGCTGCCAGAGTATTTTCATGCAATAGGTATCACAGCTTTGAAGACAATGCCTACAAGAGGATATCTGAACTTGTATCACTAGAGGTGTAGGGTACAAACCTGAGTAAGGGCACTGTCATTTAGATTGCTTGGTCTGTTCAATGTGTGGTAAATAATACATAGAGTACAAGTAATGATAAAATGGATTTAAGTGGTTTAAAATACAGAGCCAATTAAATGGACATGGGGTTTCCCACTTCCGAAAGAATACCTGAACATTTTTATAACATCCCTTACAAATCATTTTTAAAACCTATGCAGCCTTATATCTCTCCAATCTCACAATCAAATTTGGCTTTAGGATGGACCAAAAAATGGGACAGAAAATGTTACATAAACACAGAGAAGAGTTAAGCAGGGAGGCTTTCTGATGATGGTGATGATGTTTGTGTAATTCAGCTCTTTCCAAAATAATAATGGGATTCCTTTTTTTAAAATAATATAGGAGACAATCGAGTACTGCACAAACATTACATACGAGTATAGATTTAGTTGTAAACATTGTGTCGTAATGAGTCAACAATCAAACCCAAAAGTCTACCCCATCACTCCTTTGTCAGGCATGAAAGGAGATTTTATTTGGTAAAAGGTACTGCTGGTTTCATGCATTACAACAGTTGGGACTTTTACGAATATAAACACATTCATGAAAATACTGATTAGTCCGGATTATTTTCCACACCATTCAGAACTGCAATTGGTACTCATAGCAGGCTTTTAATCTGTGCTTTTTAAACATGTCTACACTTTGGAGCAACAGCACTCTCCACTCAATGGAGAATATCCATCATGGATCTAAATATGTAAACCTAGAAATACAGTGGCAGCCCAAAGGAAAAGGGATATTCAGTAAATTGTTTCAACATTCCCTTTTCACCAAGCAAGCTACATTCTTTGTCCTTGCTGGATCCCTGGTAATTAGTTTCATCTATCTGTAATATGCTCGAGCTACAGGGACAAGGTATGACCTCTGGTGTGGAGAGAATATATTTAATTTGTCTTTAAATTTGTAAAATTTTACTAATATCATTAAATACAAAACAGTCAGTTTATAAAATAAGTTTTAAAAGAGTCAATGAAACAGCGTTGCTTTTAGAGAAAAACATTTCTTAGATTAATTCCTCTATTTAGATGTTTCTGCAATTACTGGCAGGGAAAAAAAAAAAACAGATTAAAAAGAACCAGCATGTCATTGTGTGCTTGGAAATTAGGTACCAGAAGGGTGTGGAAGTAGGTCTGAATGAGAGACAACTCATATGTTTGGGGAGAAAAAGTGATCACTTAAGAATCCATGGTGTGCATCTGAAAATCCCATTAGAGACTGTCAAGCTGCATTGGTCAGACAAAAAGAATATGAAATGGGACCAATTAATACCGATGCTGTTGAGTGCATGGCAATAGCTTCTAGTTCCTGATTTACAGAGGAGAATACAATTGAGTGGAAATTATTTTGATACATTTGCATTTGTGGCTATAAGTCATACTGTGCATAAAGAGATCTAGCAACTGCAGAGTAGTGACTGTAGCCCTTGATTCCCAGTCCAGAGTCTGGGATGATATTGCTGGTTCTGCCACTGATCTTTCTGATGACCTTGACCAGATCACTTCTCTCTGTAAATGTTCCGTATACTGCGTTTTGTTACGCCTAACTTGGTTGTAAGCCTTTACAGTCTTCTGGAGAACGGCTTTTTCTCTGTGTTTGTACAGTCTGCAGCAGAAAGAGCCTGTGATCTTCTCTAGGGAGAATTTAAATACCATAAAATCATGCAAGCAGCAGAAGGACCACAGTACAGAAAGGGAGAAAATCAATGGGATTTGGGGATCAAGGAATTTTAAACTCAAGGAGTTTAAATATATAGTTTCCTTGCACTGAAATAGCTCCTAATCTGATGATCCAAAATTTGATATATTTGCTCAGCATGTTTCCATGTCCTTGAAACAATTTATTTGTGACAGTTACACATTTTCATAGATTAGGAGCAGAGAGCTTTAACATATTTTTTTCCAGACACTGAAATGTAGGTCCCTAGTACTACTTAAAACTGGTTTTCCTAGTTCTTAATTAAGAAGTAAATAGTATTCTACCTAAATAGAAGTCCGATCTGCAGAGCTGTGGAATCTGCCACCAGAAACATGGTTCAGAGGCCTCTATCGTCAGGCGTCAGCAAAAAGAAAGGATGTGTCAGTCCCCTTCCAGGCCCACTGGGCCCTTCTACACATCCTTTGTTTCCTCCATCATTCTTTATTCTCCAGCATGGCCAAATGTTTGGTCGGTCGTTGAAAGTACCACTCCGCAGGTCTCAGGGGGACGTTTGGCCAAAGATTATGGAGCCACAGGCACTGTCTTCCTATGTACAGTAAGTCTACTTACAGTCATCTTGGTGACTGGGATTAAACCATGCCGCTTCCAAAGGGTTTAATTTTAATAGCAGTTAGTGAGCCTTTTACTGAGGCAACATAGCTCATTTTGTTCTTTTGTCCTCTCTTTTTGCAGTGCTGGTGGTTTAGGAGGAGAGCTACATCTAGGATTTCGTTTACCAGCCAATAAAGCATTTTCCTGTGCACTGTCATGACAGCGTTAAGGGAGAGCAAGCCAAAGGGAATGAAAACCAAAGTGCAAGCAGCGTTATCCCAATAGGCTTTTCTCCGTATTTATAGCTCCTTCTGTTGACTCGTCACTACAATAGGACAAAAGATCATTTTGTTCTTGACTTATTAATAGAGAAGAAAAAGGGATTTATATGCGATCTAGTTAAAAAATGTTCTAGTATTTATCAGCCACCAGCAACTTCTAAATTCTCTACTGAGAAATAGTTTAGTAGAATGAATTATCTTTGTTATTCACCCCTAGAAGTAGCCTAGGAGAGCCTAGAAGCAGTTAGGATATGTGAAAGACTAATTTTTGAATTAGCTGGTCTCAGGTGATGATCAGACAGATAGTCTACAAGCACTTTGGCAAAGAAAAATGAAACACTGATGACTATATGATCAGACATCATGCTCTTTCTGCTTGGCTAGTTAACATCCTATTTTCAGTGCATAAATTCTACATGGTACCCTTTAAAATGCACTCAAAAGCATGTAACAGTCACTCTTCCCGCTTTCCCCCATGTTTATGGACCATCTTGTTGATTCTAAACAGAGTTTCTTCCAGGTGAAGTGAAACAAGATCAGTTTAGAAGAGTGAAAAACACAACGTGGTTCCAGTCATCAGAGAAGTGTTTCAGAAGTCACTGCTGAGCAGAGTTGTGTGCTCTGGTTTCTGCCATCGGCATGAACCTGTGTTTTGCACCCACATTTTATAGACACAAGTTTTGATGCACAGAACCAGGCTTTTGGCATCTCATTAAGTTTCTTGTATGCACGTGCAAGCCCATTTACACTTCCAAATGGTGGTCCTGGTTTCTCTGAACGGGCAACTCAGCTGCACAACAGCAATAAAAAGCCAAACCACATAACCCTGTAGTCCAGAACCCCTAACACATACCCCATATTATTTTCAAATGTAATGCTCTCATCTTATAAATGAGGTCATATGTCTTGCAACATCAAGGAAAACAACAGCATGAAGTACCCAGGTCTCGGGGTGCGGTCACCTGCGTCGGCATGCAACCGCCTTTACAGCCTTACTGGGCAGCTAATTGGGTCCAGACTCGAAAACGCCTGACTGGAAGGTGTCACTCTCCACTTCTTGCACATTTAATGAAGAAACACAGTTAATGACTTTCCAAATAGTCTTTCTTTTGACTTCTAACTTTCTTTTCTAAGCAAAGTTTAATGGAAGAAATGAATGTTAAGTAACTGAAAAGTTAAAAATGTTATGATCAGGAGATAGTTATGAAAAAAACAGTCAAAAAGTGAAATCCCAATACAATAAATAATATAATAAATAAAACAAAGATGTGTAGTCCAAAGAAAACCATCTACAACTAGAACAGACCTCGCTACCTTATCACCACCTCACGGTTTTTCTCTCCTGGTATAGACTTCTCACATGTATGTGAATATATCTTCAACCTCTGTAATCACATAGTACTGATTCACTCCAGCTTGAGGATCTAGATCACGGTCTTCCTAATTCTCGCTAGCTTTGTCCTGTACAGAAAGACACTGTCCCAATTATGTTGGATGCAAAAACTTAAAGAGATAATATTTAGGAGGTGAAAAATAACAAACAGTTGCTGCCCACTCACTCCATTGTGCTTAATTTTGCTCTTCCTGCCATTTTGCACCCGTTTTGCTGTCATTTGGGCTGGTTCACTGAATAACATTGGATCAACAAAAAATCCATCCGTTTTTTTGTTGCATTTTTCAAACAGAATCTATACTAGTGATAGAATTTCTGTTTGAATGAAAAGGAGAAGAGCTGTTATGATCTCGCTGCATGAAGGGAAGGAACTTATATATAGAATGTATATGCTAATGACTAGGAGGTGTTGATTAGCGTCATACTTCTATTTCACACAAAGATGTGTGAACCTTTCATAACAAAACTTGTAAGAAAGCAGAATTTGCCTCATTTATGCATTTGTTTATTAAAGTGAAACAGTCAGCAGTTTGCTAAAGTCAAACTAACTTTCACCCCATCTCACAGCCTTGCCGGGCAGGCGAGTTTGGAATCATAGCCTTCTCCTCTTCGCCCTTGCCCCAGCCCCTGCCACCAGCCTGCCCAGTGGACATTATGGTCTGTATTTTACTACCTGCTAAAATAAGCACTTTTAAAATACGCAGTCGGGAGTCAGGTCTCCGTCAGCCCCGAGGGGTCCAGGTCGATGATTTGGCAAACAACCCTTATTCTTAGCTGTCAGCTGAGCTGATCGGTAGCTCTGGAACAGCCAAGGAGGAGAAGCATCAAAATAATTCAAGGAGTTAAACCACTGGATTGCTGAGGGAAAAGGAAGGCTGCTCACATTTGGAAAGTATTGGACAAAGGCGGGCTTTGGAAATCGCTCTTTTTTGCATGTGAAGTAAAATTGCCATCTCAGCTCTACTTTGTGCCTGCTCAAGCTGAGTTTGGTTCTGTAATGGCAGGAAAAGGCTTTTCGGAGGCAGATCCGAGTCAGCTGGAGTAGCTGAGGAAGGGAATTCCTCTCCTCGAGCTTAAGTGGGCAACTGTGTTCGGTAATGGGTATTTCAGATGAAATGTGTGGTTCTGCATGCTTGTTTATGCTGTGTTGAAGATCCTGTTATTGCTTTCGTTGGTGGGTAATTTCATTTGACAAAGTGCTGCAGATTCATCTTTATGTATGAATTTACAAGTAGAGAGTGGGAAGCATAAAAAAAATAATGCAGAACTGAACATGCAGAGTCACAGAGCACAAATTAGAACATTCAGAGCTTCGAAAACACCAGGATAGATAATTTTGTTTTTTCATAGTACCTCTGTAATTGTAAAGCTTTAGCTTTTGTTCATGGTGATAAACATCAGGAAATCAAGCTCACTGAAGAACAGATGTAGCATTGTTTCAAAAACTTTGTTTTGTGAGAAAAGAGAATATATTGCTCACCTTTAGCCGGTATTCCTGGGAACATGTCGTGTGTTGTCAATGTCTGAGTTTTCTTTTCTAACTTTCACCGTGGGGTTAAGGAGCAAACCAAAGTCCTTCTCTAGCACCCACCTACGCCTGGGCTAGTTTAGCGTTTGTACAAGAGGTCCAGTCTGACATGCTGCCACCCCCTGAATCCTTGATAACACCCAACAAGTTTTAAGAGATTCTGCTTATTTTGGGTTTGTAAGTCGCTTGATGCTCTCGCTAGTTTTTGGAATATAATGTCATTCTCAAGAACTTACTTAACACCTGAAGAAAAAACGCATAATGAAAAGGTAAGAAGCTTTTTTTTTTTATTTGGGGATTCCAGAATTTCTTTCCTGAAACATCTACACGAATATGATAATATCATCTGAAGAGAGCACAGAGCAAAAGCTCACAATGTGATTAATTATTTTTTTTTCTTTTTATGTTCTTGGGTAAATGAAATTTCTTCCAGTTCATTGTCTTAATTAATTGGTCCTACTGACTTTACTCATCTCTGAATGCCATTTCTGATTTTTCTGTCCTGTGGTCGCTGCTTGGTCTCAGAGATCTGGCTTTCCTTCTCCGCTGGACTTTATAGCTTTCTTCTACTATTTGAAATTATTCAGTCTGCTGTCTCTTCCCATCTGACTAATTTAACAGTATGCCACCTTCTGAAAGAGGGAGGAGAGATATGCGAGTTCATGTCCATTCTGAATTAACGCGGCAACTAGGTATGCTGTTGTACCATAATTACTAGAAAACAACAGGTTGGGATGTCTCTGTTACACATTCCAGTAATCAATAAGATGATGTTATTAAAATATTTCTTACCTTAAGAACATAAAAGTTGAGTTGAATTCTGAAAGGATCACTACAGACTTCGAGTAAGATGTACCCACTTCTCAACAAAGAAAATTAACATTAACTGGCCTGTCAAGCATACAAGGTACCTTACAGTGGAACTTGGAGTGGCTTCTTAAATAACATAAACATGGGAAAAACAGAACTAGTCTTGAGATAAGAATCTTATCAAATTTCAGAAGTCACTTTTTACTTCATATATAAAATGAGTTGTTTTTTTCCCATCTGAGCACATATTTAAATAAAAAAGATGGCAGAAATATAAGGAGTTTTCCAGCAGAAGAAAATCCATACAGGAATGATGCTGTGAAGCCAAATGGAAGGTACAACTGGTGGCTGGAGGACTCTACCACTGTCCCAGGACTGCGGCTTGGGCGGAGGAAAGTCCGGCATTCAGTGGCCATAAACACCCACAGACGGATTCTAGCATCTATTGAGTCTCATTAACTACCATGTGTTTCTGCTGGTTATAGAAGTTTACCCATAGGTTAAGAATTGCAGGCTCAGGGGTAATGATGATACTGCAATAAAACACCCTTCCTTCACTAGAACACTTGGGTTATTACTAACCTCAGAAAATGAAAATAGGATAAAAATGTATGTATGACATAAATATTTAATATTAGTGCCTGCCCTATATTCTTGTATAATAAACAAAAAACAATCCTGAAATAAAGTCCATAGATCTGGCTGTTATGTGAGGCACAGGTTTACCCTCTACACTGTACTGGATCTGACTGTTCATTGTACAGGAGAGAAGAAATATGACAAAAGGAATCAATGGGAAAACCTTGAAAATCTTAATCTGTTTTTTTCAGCACAATACTTCTTTGAAGACAGGAAAGATGCTACTGAAATACAAAATTAACATAAAGCTAGGCAGTGTTTCTTGATCTTGTTTTGATTCAGGTCCACACAAAACAAGTTATTGAAAAGCTACTTATATACATACACATCTATATAGATACACTTATTAATGCTCACTGTATTAGAGAAGATACAATCTTAGTTTGATAGGGACTAAGGGGAAAAATGGGATAATATGACAATGTTCATATGGAAAAATATGAGAAAATCTCTGTTAAAATCTAAAAGCATACAAAACATTATAGCACAGCTTTACTTTTGCCAGAGATTTGCTGTAAAAACGTGAACAATCTGTCAGTGCTGTAGGCTTTGGTAAGCACCACCCGCCCTCAGTTGCCTGCAAGAGGTGTTCTAGACCTCAGAGATTTTGGAAGCATGAGAACCTGCTAAAGAGCTATGTTGACCACATGATTACTAAGACTAGTGGTATTAAAATAAAAGAAATTTTACCTTTTATTTTTGCTTCAGCTTTGATTTGACACAGATAGAGAGAACCTAATGAGAATATTAGCCTTTGATGCAGGAACTTAAAAATGTTTTTAACCGTTAGTAGTATTTTGTCCCTATTTTCTCACTGAAATTTTATTATCGTTTGATTTCCACATTCTGATCGAAGATACTTTCTTCCATTTAGCTACAGACTATGGCTATGCTATGAGAGGCAAACTTTACTTTGCTATATCAGTTGACATTGTAGTTTATTTGGCTACATATGATAAGTTAGTCTACCTTCAGGGGTCTTTAAAAATCTTGCCTAAACAAAGAGTAGTCACTGAAATTATTTAGAGCCACACTGTGCTTTTGATCTGCATGAATAGTTTCCACAGATTTTACTGGTGTTTCAGGCGTAGGGTGTTAAATTGGACTGTAACAACAAATGCTTCCCTTATTATTACTGCTTGACTACACAATGGACAAAAATTCTTATTATAATTCTTAAAAGTTCAGAATAAAGATTCTGTTTCTAGACTAGCAACTTCCCAATACATACATGTCCCTGCCCAATATTCATTTCTTGCTCATTTGTTTTCCTTTCTAAGTTTTTACTTCTGATTCAGTCTTCAATTGCTTCAAGTAGGAATGGTAAAAACTGCAATATATTTTAATTTATAGTAGTATTAATCAGATTATCTGCCTTGTTATTTGCTGGCCCAGCCTTTACACTGCTCAGAAGAAGTGGAAAGCCTTTCGGCAACATCCCACTAACACATATGGACCTTTCTACAACTAAAACCCATTAACTTTTCTCGGTTTGTTTTCTTCAATTTCAGTGGATGACTTTTAGCTTCTCACAATTCCCAGACATTTAACATTGACACATTATTCATTTTTGTGTTCCACCATTTCTCAGATATGTACTTAAACCCTCTCTTTAAAGAAATACGTTGTAAATTACTTTTGACAATCTGCTAGGGGGCACATAGGTAACACTTCTCATATGCATACTTGTGTGGAGAGCAAATAATGGAAACAGCCTGACATTCATCTATGCTCACAATAATCTGTTATTTATGCATACCTAATTATAAGCAAAAAAATAAAGTTTGAAGGAGGGCAACTGTTGATTCTAGGATCTCTAATTGTGAAAGGATTTAGGTCAAGTCCCCTGTCATTTATACTTTTAATGGGCACATGACCAATTTCCCATTGGTTCCCCTTGACTTTTCTACCCCACAAACATTATATACCCCAGTAATAAACCTCAGGCCCAGGCTCTGCTGTCCAGTTTGCCACCAAAGAAGACCCAGAATGCAGTAAAAATACCACTTTTCCATCATAGAAATTGTTAGAAGAATACGACTCAAAGAACTGTCACAGAGAAATTTACTCCTCTCCAGTGAGAGAAAACCTCTCGCAGCTTTTTCCTCAGGACTGTATCGACAGGGCTGGAGACGCAACTGAAGGTTGACGAGATTTGAGCAAGAGGTTCATAACGCCGTGTCCTCTCTCTGCATATTGCACAGTGATTCTCACCGGGTTGTTCACAGTCGGACTGGTCGAAGCTTTCACTTCCTTCCCATACGCTTGTTAGTGGCTGTTTGCAAACGCAGGTTTGGAATACAACATTTGGTCTCTGAAATAGATGTACTATTTTCT
>VZSF01002286.1:612488-634988 GCA_013398295.1 Chionis minor
CTGGAGGGAAGGGAGGTCATCCAGGCGTACCTTGATGGGCTTGAGGAGTGGGCCCACATGAACCTCATGAAGTTCAGTAAGTCCAAGCATGAGGTCCTGCACCTGGGTCAGGCCAATCCTCAATATCAATACAGGCTGGGGGATAAAGGGATTGAGAGCAGCCCTGCAGAGAAGGACCCGGGGGACTGGTGGATGAAAAATTGGACATGAGCTGGCAACGTGCACTTGCCACCCAGCAAGTCAATTGTATCCTGGGCTGCATAAAAAAAAAAGCGTGGCCAGCAGGGTGAGAGAGGTGATTTTCTCCCACTACTCTGCTCTTGTGAAATCCTACCTGGAGTACTGCATCCAGCTCTGGAGTCCCAAGCACAAGACAGACAAGGCCCACAAAAATGGTCAGAGGGCTGGAACACCTCTCCTACGAAGAAAGGCTGAGAGAGTTGGGGTTATTCAGCCTGGAGAAGAGAAGGCTCCAGGGAGACCTTATTGCTGCCTTTCAGTACTTAAAAGGGGGCTTATAAGAAAGATGGCGACTTTTTATCAAGGCCTGTACTGACAGAACAAGGGGCAGTATTTTTAAACTTGAGGAAGGCAGGTTTCGATTGGACGCAAGAAAGAAATTTTTCACAATGAGGGCAGTGAGACACGGGCACAGGTATCCAGAGAAGCTGTGGATGCCCCATCATTGGAAACGCATGAAGTCAGGTTGGATGGGGCTTTCAGCAATCTGATCTAATGAAGGATATCCCTGTCTATGGCAGGGGGGTAGGACTAGATGATCTTTAAACATACCTTCCAACCCAAATCATTCTATGATTCATTGCTACGCTTTCCTTTCCAAGCCTAAAAAATTCTGACTACAGAACTTTTTTTTTTTAATCAAATGAGTTCAGTTCCTATAAGGCTCGTGTGCAGGTTGGTTTTACTACATTTCTGCAGGTGAAATGCAACCACTGTACAAACATGGAGGATAACGAGAAATATCCATTAAAAATACACTACACATTAAGATACTAGTTCCTCTCGTGCTGTAATTTTTTAGTATTGAGGAACTCTTTTTTGCAAGGACATTTCAATGATTATTTTGACAACTAATCTGTGGATGAATTAACAGTTGGGAAGACCAATCATTTTTATCAACTATACTTTCTTCCAGTTCAACAGTAAATCAAGACCGAAGTCAAGCAGTTCAGATGTCCATGCAAAAATAAATTTCACATGCTTTTCTGCCAGCAGCTTAAGAGTACAGCTTGTAGAAAACACTGCCATACAAACACCTCTTTCTGGAAGTAAAAACTTACTTTACTCCAGTAAAAACATAGGCTCTTGAAACGAACATTTCTCTCGAGATTTTTTTTTTTTTTTGAAACCAAAGGTTGAAAGGCAAAGTTGAGGCACCTTGGTTAGAGATGTAAAAGATCTTACATTTATAGTATTTTATGTATGTTCCGAGGAGGAAGCAACTATACAAAATATATATGAAAACCAAACTCCATTTTTTTCCTTATCCATAAGCAAAACAATATTTGAACACTCATCTTTTAAACTGCTCAATATATTCTTATCTTGAAGACTTTCAGTATAGTATGGTAGACCCCTAGAATTTATTGTACCTAGAAAGCAAAATATTGAGATTAGTTTTTGTACGTAACTAATATGAAAATATGTACGTATGTGTGTTTCAATAGGTAGATATATATTTAAATGTATTTATTTGCAAAATTCTACACTCCTATTTTGTTATACAATGGGAACAGTGCACTAAGGACAAATTGTCATTTGAAGTGCTGAGTATTTAAACATAAATTTTGAAGAAATATGTATATATGCCATGTCTTTTTATTAATGACCATGCTACTCAAATAAATCCTTACAACAGGTCATAGCTTAGTGATTTCTGACTTCTGATCAAAACTTACTTAACTGCTACATCATTGGAATCCGCATTTTAATGAAAATTAGTATGGTTCCTTGATGGACCAATCCTGGGTTCAGAGCTCGTTAGTATTTTTTATTAATGACACAGAAGACAGAATAGGGACTATGGTTATTAACTTCACAGGTATCAACAAAATGGGAGGTAATGCAAGCACACTGGTGAAAATGATGAGATTTCAAATATATGGCAACTTGAGAAAATCCAGGTAGAGGTTCAGAAAAAAATGTTCTATGAAGAAAGGCTGAAAAAAGGATGTCTCAGGGTACAGAAAGAGCAACAGATCAGATACTGGAGTTAAAAATCAGTACAGTGAAGCACTGGATCAGGTTGCTTGGGGAGCCTTGGAGTCTCCATCACTGGGGGCCTCCATGAAGAGGTTAGACACACATCTCTGAGAAGTGAGTTCAGTCACTCCTAACTCTTTGGTAGAATAAAGGGATGATGAAGTCACCTCTTAGCAAGAATTATTACTACATCATGTCCAAATGTCCTCATCAAAATGGCTGTCTCCTATCAAACTACACCTCTGTCCGAGCTCAGGACTAACAACGCTGTGTAACAAACAGGAGGTGAGGAGATGCGGACAGCAGCAACAAAAATAAAATAAGGCAATGCTAAATTATTTCAAATAACTTTCTGGTAAAGATACAAACATACTCATTTCCATGAATCCCCTTCTTTACAATTGGTGGATCTACTGTTGTAAAAGAAAATTTTACTTGTACCCCAGCACTTTCAAAATGAAACTTTCTGTGAGAGACCTTTTTAATATACAAGAAGGATTCCAATAATTTGCGGAGCTGCCTGCTCATCTCAACACACTACTTCTTCCTTGCTCGTAGATCAAAGAAGATGAAGTTCCTCTGTCTCTGTGGCTGCCTCAAACATTCACTCTTCCATGTGCTTTACAGCTTTACACGGAGATTTTTCTCTCACTCCTGCAACTGGCAAACTACAACTTCACATCCTCATGTTCTCAGATGTATACTATATCCTTAAAGACATCATCAATTATAACATTTAACTGGAACAACTGCCAGGTGCCAGGAGACAGGTAACAGTTGCTGGACACTTACAGAGACCTTGTGAAGACCGTTTGTAGGCTGCTGGAGAAGAGCTTTGAGGCTTCAAAGGAAAAAGAAAAGATAACGGGACAGGCAGCTGAGGGATAAATATATACAAGGAAGGAATGTATAAAGTAATTTCCAAATATTTAGAGATGAAGCCAAATTCCCAAAGCCTACAATGACTTGCCTGATACAAGGTGAACTTGTCTTTTGAGTTGTGCACAAGATTAGCCTGATCCTGCCTTGGGAAAACTTGTTTAGCATAATAGCTACTAAAATCCTGCCAAAACCTAGGCAACAGCAACAAAACAAGTGTTACATTCAACTTTTAAACATTAGAGCATGTGCTGTTGCTGACAAGAAAACAACCAGATCCTATAACCAAGTACATGATTTCTTAATTAAATTGAATTGAGCTGGTGTCAACAAGGAGAAAAGATACTTGATACCATATTCTCAATTATGGACAGCATGTTTTCTACAGAGGTTTCATGTCACATCAGCTTTAATGTAAGGGGATACTGAATCCAGCAAAACAGCAGCAAGAACACAGGACAACAAAATATAAATAATTACAAAAAACAAGGTTTGGATTTGCTTAGTAGAAATAATGCTCATTCCAGGCTTTGAATAGAAAATACAACTTTTCTTTGGAAAAAAGTCATACTATGCCTTTAGAACCATCTGCACTGAGTTACTAGAGAACCTTCCCTTCTTCCAAAATGGAGATTTAGCAAGTTTCCCCGTATTTCTTTCACCCAATTCTATGAAGTGGGGGGGGAAAAAAAAAAGTTCATTTCTCATTTGTATATATAAAAAAGAAAAAAGGAAAAAAAAAAGCAAGGGGTTTGGTGTTTAATTTTGAAAGCCACTGGGGAAGTGCCACAACCCTCCCCAGGATCCCCAGTGGAACAAACTCCACAGTTTATATCTGGGTTCTCTAAGCATTTTTGCAAATATCCACTCAAAATCTTTAATGTTCTGCTAAAACAATTTAAGGGAAAGTGCTGTGGGACATCACGATCAAGAGAGATGCAGTCTCTCAGACAGTTAAGTCAATGTAATGACTGGCACTGAAAAGACTATGCTCTTGGCTCTGTATTGAAGAGGTGGTAGATGTTCACAGAGAAAATCTGTCTACGTCAATGTGCTGACTGTGAGCTTTGTAGCAAGCGTATGGTCTGCAGCAAGTCATGTCATTTTTTAGGATCTTTCAGTGCACTTTTATTCCATGTAGGGGTTACAACAATCAGTCTAAAATCATGAAAGGGTAGGTTTTTTTTGCTGGGTTGCAGCTGAAAGTATTTTGTATTGCTATGGTGACTTAGGCACCTAGTAACACTAGGGAGTTTCTTACTTTGGTATTCAACAGCACAAAGGGCAATAAATTAGATCATGCCTTGAAGTCCCTCCCAGGCTTATTTTCTATGAGACTTTAATTTTGATACTATTGACTCACTAGCTTTCCTAGTAACTTCACGTAGAAGTATATAAAGATGATGAATCTTCTGGAACTCAGCTGAAGAAAGTTTTCCCAAGGGAATCTTTGGGACTGAACAATTTCTAAGCCATATGTGGTATGACAACCTATGTTGGTTGTTTCTTTTAAGACTTTTTTTGTCTGTTAAAGTAATAAAATTTTTTTCAGTTAAAAAAAAATAATTAGGTCGCTCCCAAACAACTTTAACAATTTCCCAAACCTAATGTTGTACAGTTTGACCCATTCTTCCTCGCAATTCTGTAGACAGCTTTAAGCCCACAAACATTACATCTTCAAACCCACTTGGCTAGTCCGCATATATTTTTCCAACTGTACTATTTCCTCCACTACCTTTACTTCCATTACATTGACTATGCTTCAGTACATGAAAAGAACAAAACAGGACATGTTATAGAGAATCTATAGAGTTCTATATATATAGAACTCCACATTTCCAGTGTGAATTTTTACATTAGTCACCTGCAGTTTTTATTTACATTTTTACTTATTTCCCACACTGCCCTCAATTCTTTCATGGTGTAGGAATCCTGAACTACAAGTGCAATTTTGATTCACTTACAAAAAGTGTTCCATGTATACTTTCAGAGAAGATATTAAAAAGATCCGCAGCTACAGAATTCTTCAAAGCGTGGAAGTCTGACAACTTTTGTGTCCAAGTCAACAAGGTACAAGCACAAAGAATACTGTGGCCAAACTAATTCTTTCATTACATTTCTATATTTTAGTATTTGGAAAACATATTTAATCTTTATTTTTACCTGAAGCAACCTGGCTTTCCAAAGACTTTTCTGTTTTAACAGCTAATGTTATATAAAATAGTTTCATAGTTTAACCTGTTGAAACACATATTATTTACAACTTCTATTTCTGTCTGACCTAACAATTTTAAAGCTGTGACTTTCATCAGATTTTTCTTTGAAAATGTTATTCAGCAAATATTATTTGGTAAAATTATAATCGCTATATTACAGATGTAGTAACTGACCTGTTTGTTTGGGTTTTTTTTTCTTTTTTTTTCTTTCCCCTAGTAGATCTGGACTAGTATTAACTCAGGAAGGCCTGTAGCTCATCTTGCCAGTACAGCTCTAGGTCTGTAGGATATCCTATAGCAATTTAAAAAGAAAAGCTCTTCTTTCCAACCCACTGTTTCAGATCTAGAATTTTTATATTTATGCTTTGGTAGGCAAATGGAGACAAATCCTCAAATCCTATGGTATTTTCAACATATCTATTACTTTTTCTCTTTACAATTTCACACTATTATAAAAAGTTTTCTATTTTTCTTAAGTAGAAGTGAACTGTTTATTGATGTGAATATGTACAGCTATTTAGGGAGAGACTAATCCAAATATTGAGAAAGGGAAGAAAGCGTATTAGACGAGTAATTAAATACAAATTCAGTAATGCTACAACTGTCACAGAATCCATTGTTATTTTTCCTTGAACATCAGGAATCACTTCCCTCATACTTATCACATATACTGAAATGTTGCAGAAGTGCTATTATTTCTAGATAAAATAATGCCCATTTGCAAATCTTTAGCTTCAAGCAAGAAAGGGAGGAAAGTCCTATTGTCACATATCCTTGCCAGGCAGCTGAGGGTGCACTACCTCCTTTCACCAAGGAGAGAGTGCAACTACAACATCCTGGTAGAAGAAGACTGGAAGGAGGGTGTTTCTGGATGTGCCTTCTCAACCTGCCACTTTCAAATTGCACCCTTCCTACAGAAGAACCCTGTCCCTCCATGCTGAGGAAAAAGGGGAAGTAGCAACCTTTTCTTCTCTCAAATGCAGCACTGAAGCACAAAAAATACCTTCAAAATATACTTCTTTTCATATCTATCATCTTATCCATCACTAACGATTTCAAGTCTACTGTGGTGGAGTCGGGAATTGTACTCACTTAGTGATGGAAAGCAGATGCAACAGCCCTAGCTGGCAGGCACTGCTGTGGACAGGAGATAAGAGTGCACTGGAATAATTAATTAAGCCACTAAAGTTTGTCTTCTTTAGTTCATCACTAGAGGAGATGGAGTAAGATGGAAGTAATGATCAACAGTCACAAAGTGCCTCTAGCACACCAAGTAAGGTGCAGAAGTAAGTAAGAATGAGTTTGTGTAAGTCTATTATTGGTTTTACAACCTCCAAACTAGAGACTTGTATTCCTATTTATAACAGGTGTTGATAAAATTTTATCAGTCACTGTAAAAGAAGCCTCCAGTTATTTAAAAATAAAAGGCAGGCGAGCCCCTCTGTGGGGGGAAAAAAGAAATAATCACAAACGCTATCATTCCAAATGCACAAAAATGGTCTTGCAAACACAACTTTTCTTTTGTGATATCTTAAAAAGATGTAAACTCAGTTGTTGCTATTTGTAAGATTCATCCCTTCAGTAAGCACCTGATATAGCTTTGCTGGTATCTGTAAAACAAAACCCAGAGCATCTTTCTCCTCGAGTTTGGTTGCTAAAAAGCTTGGTTGCTTCTGCTTACTCTCTCATTGTTTTGTCTTTATGGAAACATACTCTAGGATTGCAGGATAATTCAGGTCAAAAGGGTCTCAGGAGATCTCTAGGTCAACCTCTGACTCAAGGAAAGCACGGCTACAAGGTCAGACCAGGCTGCTCAGAGTTTCACCCAGTTGTGCCTTGAGAACCTCCGAGGATGTAGACTATTCAACTTCCCCAGCAGATGCCCTGCTCACTGCCTGACTGTCCTCACGAGGAAAGAGTTCTCCCTATACTCAGTGTGACTCTCTCATTCTAACTTATGCCCACTGTCTCTCCGTTTACCACCACAGTGAAGAGCCTGGCTCCATCTTCTTGTTAATCTCCCAGTAGGCACTGAAGGTCAGGTGCCCTCAAAGCCACCTCTTCACCAGGCTGACCAAGCTCAGCTTCCTCAGCCTGAGGGAGGTTGCTTCTGCTTCCAACCATCTTGGTGGCCTTTTGCTGAACTCGCTCCACTTTGCTGCTGTAATTTTTATATTTGAGGTGCCAAAACTGGACACAGTATTCCAGGTGTGGCCTAATGAGTGCTGAGAAGGAAGCCCTCTGCCGGGCTTAATACAGCCCAGGGCACTGCTGACCTCAGCTACCAGAGCACCCTGCTGGCTCATGCTCAGCTTCTTCTCTGCCAGTACCCCCAGCGCCTTCGCAGCAAAGCAGCTCCCCAGCCAGGACATCCTCCTGGACATCACTGCAAGGGGTTTTTCCTTCCCCAGTGCAGGGCATGGCATTTCATAAAGTTCCTCTTGGCCCAGTCCTTCAGCCCATACAGGTCCTCTGAATGGCGATCCGAGCCATACGCATATTAACCGTTCCCTCTAATCTGATGTCATCTGCGAGTTCCATCCTCCAGGACATCAATAAAGCTGTTAAACAGCACAGGTCCCAGGAGAAATCAGAGACTACCCAGGTGTTGCAAATGGAAGACCAGAGTAAAATGCAAGAAAAATTATTCATGGAATGTGAAGATCTAGCATGAACACAGAAGAGGAAAGCTACTCTGAGTGTGTATGTACCTCTAGTATCAGAGATGAGGGGGACAGCAGGAAGATATTTGAACTAAGTGAACACATGGTGCTATTTTGAAGAAAAGAATATGCCACCAGTTATATAGGGTGTCTGAAAAGAGGTACAAAGGATTAAGAAGGCTGTTTAATGCCAGGAATCCCATAAGAAATTGTGATTTTATCTTTATCTTTTGGATTTTAGGGGAATATAGATAGCAGAAAATATTAAGGCATTACACTTCTATTAATAAAAAAAAAAAACAAACATTTTTTAAAAAATCACTTATTGGTTATCAAGGCATTCCCAATTAGTCCTGCCACAACTGAGAAAATATTTTCTTGCTTCTGTTTGCAGAGATAAAAAGGTTCCGGATTGCTAATGATGTAGACTACTAAGACTGTAAAAATTTTCAAAGATCTAATAAAAAGATTTCGGATCTGGGAGAACTCCTTCTCTTATTTGGAAAAAAAAAGATTTTAATGAACTAAAATTGAGAAATAGGACTGTAAGCAGTCACAAGAAATATCAGATGGAGATTAGGAGTGATTAGGAGTGAGTGAAGGCAGAATAAGAAATGAGGGAAAGCCAAAGACATGAAGACAAATGGTTTCCTGGGATGAAATCCAGATCTCATTTAAGTCAATGGCAAAATTCCCCTTGACTTCATTAGGGCCAAGATTTGACTTGAGAAGTTTATTCACAGCAAAAGCTGTAAGTGAAATATGAAATGCATCTGACAGAATGCTTGGGGAGAAGGGGGAATAACCAAAGGTGACACACACAGTGAATCACGTATTTTTATACTAGACAAATGAGGTGGAATAACAAGTACATATAAGACTACTAATTTTACTTGCCCAACGAGGCTTCTAGGAGTAATACAACAATAAATAAGGACATCTGACGCATGTATTTTAATTTGCAAATTCCTGTGAGAAACTTCAAAAACCTAACTCATACTTAAATTAGACATAAAGATTTGCCAGTAATAAAAACAGTTAGATGAAGGAAAACCAGAAGTTTATTTCACAACATGCAGGTAGGTTAACAGTGAGAATTCTCTAAGATCCTGCATTTGATTTCTATCTTGAATTATCAATACCCCAGAAGAAGATAGACACAGAAGTAACAACAAAATATATTTAGAGTAGTCATATGTAAAGTTAACTGTGAAAAAAATAACAAAACTGACAACCCATGGCAGATCAATTTACTATTGACAATTAAAAGAAAGAAAAAAAGCTACCCATATACATCTTTCTACTGTAACCACTTGAGAAATATGTCATTATGAATCCTTCAATGGCGCCTCTGTGCTTAAGAAGTCAAAAACTAGTATGTTAGACTAATTAGCAGAGAATAACGACAATGGGAA
Source organism: Chionis minor (assembly GCA_013398295.1). Lineage (NCBI taxonomy): Eukaryota > Metazoa > Chordata > Aves > Charadriiformes > Chionidae > Chionis > Chionis minor. Next base: position 621,885 of record VZSF01002286.1, read on the forward strand.
CAATATAAAACATGTTTATGTATTTATAGTAGGCCCTCACTTCAACTAGTAGGTTCAATGTCCTTGACTGCCTTTTAGCTATTACTCACTCATCTCGAAAACAATGTGTCAGAATCCAAAACAGAACAACAGAAGTGACCTATGGCATGGAAAACATTAAAAATGATAGGAGTACTTTGGACCGATTTAATTTAGCTGCTGCTGAAGTCATCACAAGAGGAACAGTGGTTTGGAGATACCAGTGAAATAAGAATAACAGTGAAATAAGATAAACACAGGAAAAAAACAAATGTTCATACTTCATCTTACCCATACTTAAAGCTCACCCAATTTAATATGGCATATTTATGATCATTTTATCACTACATTTATCCCACTGCTAACTACTTCTAATGATAAAAAGGCACAGAGCTACCGCTAAACAAAAAGTTTTCAAAATCTTGAGTAGGTTCTCATTTTCTTGTCAAGTTAAAAAAACCAAACCACACCACAATGAACCACCAAACATGAAGATCCAGTCAATTGAATTATCAGTTTCATCATCTAAGAAAAGAATCTGTATGTTTTGATTACCTATTTTTAATCAAAGGCATCTTTTTTCTTGACAATAAATAGGGATACCTTATCTGCATCATACATTATCAGCTATGAACATTAATAATACTTACTACAAAAATAATCAGATGAAATCTTTGAACTGTAGATAAAGACAGTATCTTTACAGAAAACCGACATATTAACAATATATTTTTTTAAAATATCAAATGAGGCTCAGAATCCATGCACAATTAGCCCTTCTTACAGAATCAAGATTTTTAGGAAGCAAGTTCTGATTAAGAAGATGATGTTAACATAGATTTTCTGATTCTAGTGACTCTTACTAAAATTCCCATCCTTGACATTGGCTTTCTCCCTTTGGTGTCTAAATAAATGTATTTTCTCCATGATGGAACCACAAAAAAGCGGAAACTTGACTAGGAATTAGCTTAGGGCACAGACCTAGTTTGTCAAACCACCAACTGCATCTAATTCAAACGTCAAAAGTTAACATGCTAAACAAAGAAAAGGATCAGGGTGAAAAAGCATAGAAGTTTTTAAGGTAAAAATTCAAAGGAAACTGACAAAATACTAGAGATTTGAGCATCTGAATATTTTTGGTGTTGCTGAAGAACCATCGAAAAAGAGCAAACCTGAAAACAAGAAAGTTTAAGAGAAGAGGTTATGATCTGGCACGCTCTGTAATATCTCACAGTTGGGAAGTTTTAAAAATTGTACCCGTTACACAGAAACTTAGCCACAACAACTAATTATCTCAGTGTTATTTGCTGGTTAGAGCAGGCAAGTATTCTTTATACAAAATCTGGAAAGCTATTCAATGTCCCAGGAAAAGCTGAGTAAGAATTTGAAGACTGTACTATGTGTGTTTTCTGTATATCTTAATATAAACACAAGCTGTATAAAACTGTTTTTCTATTTCTGTTGAAAACTTTTACATCAATAGAAGTCTGCTATCTTGGAAAACATATAGCTGATCAGATAGATAGCGTGGGACAGAAAGGCTGAAAACAGTATCCTTTTACTAACGCTTCCAGCATACTTCTGTGAGGTTTTATAAGCAAATCATCAACATTTTTCCACAATGACACCTAACCACTTTGTTCTAATGCAGCAGGAAGGGGTTGAATAGCATTACACTTACACCTGGGCATGGCACATTTTTTTCTTCTGCAACCATCTTCACTGAAAATGTTGCTTGATGGATATGTTTCAAAATTTTCAGCAGGATGCTGCAAAAACATTTCCTTTTCACATACCATTTTCTTGGAGCATCGATCTTTTTATTTTTTCAATGTTTAAGAGCTAGCTAGAGCTTGAAGTGATGACTAGTTTTGCCTGCTAGAACAAGCCTGGAGAATGGTCAACCCTTCAACATGTTTTTTGCTGAATAGTTGATGGTAGCATTTAACAAGTAGAGCCTCATGTCACACTCAGCAGGGACAAATCGGTCAGACTGACCTGTGCAGGGCTGTCTGCTCTGCCCTAGCTGACATTTCTCACATCAGTTGAAACTTACGCTCATTACGTATTTTTTTGTAAGGCCAATATTCATTCAATCTTAAAAATAAGAGTCCTTAAAGATATTTAGCTATGACAGCTGTTCCAGATTACAAACTGAAAGGACTTGGACAATCTCAACTAGCCTCTAGTAAGATGTCATACATGAAAAAAACTTCCTTTTCCCACATTTATCATAAGAATCGAAGAAAACAGGGTTAGAAGGGACCTCAAGAGATCATACAATCTCTTCATCCCCTTCCCCTATCCCAAAGTAGCATCATTTATACTTCAACCACTTCTGACCACTTCTAATTTGCTCTTAGAAGCCTGCAGTATCAGCGGTTCCGCAGTCTCTCTGTGCTGGTACACATATCAGCACTTAATTATCCTACAGTCAGAAAGGTTTCATTTTTTCTGGTGTCTATCCTAATTCTTCTTGCTGAAATACTAGTCAATTATTTCTTGCCCTGTTCCCGCTGGACAAGGACAAGTTCATTCCCATCTTCTCTACACAGTGTTCTGAAATTCATTTCCCCACCCAGTTTCTCTCTTCTCAACAAACCTTGTATTTTTAGTCCTTCCTCAATCTTTAGAAAAGACCAATCAGAAGAACTGGATGGAGGAGAGAGATTACTTTTATGTCCAAAATTCCTGTTAAGGATGCTTTCACAACCACATACCTTTGTCAGCGCACATTTAGTGGCTGACCTGCTCCAATTTCTAGTCTTAAGAAGACTGTGTATCCAGTCATCGCCACCTCATGTTTACACCAATGATTGTTCTTACACGTAACACTTCAAACTTGCTCTAACTTTTCTCAGGACATTTCACCAAATGGTTAACAACATGTGAACACTAATCATGCGTCCCATTTTTATGCTGTTACAGATTTAAGATGTGAAGGGCAGCATGTCTGATGAATACGTTATATCTGTATGGCCTCTGCAAGAAAACACAAATATAGTCTGCCTGCAGACCGAGTTGATCAGGAGACACCTGAGCTGTCACAGAGCCTAGAATAATGTATCCTGCCTCTTAACCACATACTTGGGCCTGTGCTTAACACAGACTTCTGCTTCACAGAGAAGTTTATTCCAGCTGAATGAAACATATACGGTGCAATACGTTGCTCATTACTACATATGTAAACACCCAGCTACAAAATAAAACCCATATATGTTTTAAATTGTAATTCCAGTAACTCCAGATGGATATAAAAGCATAATTACATCTTTCACACTGCCATGAATAAAAGGACATGCATTGTAACAGGACACTACTTGATGGGTGCTCATCCCAAGGTATTTCTCTGCTACCAGTCATCGTTCACCTTTTGGTTTAATGTACCTATACGGCAGTACAATGCCAACTGGCACTGTGCCAAGCACTTCTCTAAACAAAGCCTGATGCTATTCTACATGGAGAGAGCAGTGTAAGTAATATACAGCTTCTGTTCAAACTGCACCTGAAGATGCTTTTCAAAAATTAGACTATTCAATTACTACCTAAAGACTGCAAGAGTTTGGTGTAGGGACTTGAAAATCCTCTTCGCTTCACCTTTGTACAGCACTTATCACAACAAAGTCCCCAGTCCACCCTTCAATACCATGCTAGAAAAATAAATCACAACAGTTTAGCTGAATTTAGCTAAAATATGTTTTTTCCCCCATAAGAACAGACAGAAAGAAGAATACACTACATACAACTATGTATGGAATGCTTCAAAAAATTCTGTTAACGCCTGAACATGAAAAAAAAAATCCAAATGGAGTAGTTTTATGGAATGGCTATTAGAAAGATGAGGAGAATGGACCGTTTTCTGTATCACACAGAGCCTGTTTGGTCTACCAGAATGAAGATTCAAAGTTCATAGCGCTCTCTAGAACACATTTGAGAAACAAAGCGGAGGAGTGAGAAAGACTATGTAAGCTAGAACATATACCAGTGAAACTAAATTTGAATGTATTTAGTCTGGAAACTGGAATGTGGCTTATAATCGAAGGAATGAAGTTCCACAATAGCTTTCAAATTTGAGATGGACTATGATAATTTTAGGAGAGGAACTCTATGACATGGATGCCCACAACACGACTCTTATTCCCTGTGTTCTTAGAAGAGGAGATAAAGGCTCGGAGAACATTTTTCAGCTGTGGTGTCTGATAATGCCAAATTTGCAAGGCATGAAGAAAAGGAGGGGAAACATCAAGAAAAATAAAAATCAAGTTGGAGGAAGTCCCTAATTGCCCAGAATACTACTATCACAGCATAATACTGCATCAAAGAAACATTTCCCCTAATCCATCTCAATCAGAAGCTTATGGAAGTCTTTGAAAAGGGTTAGTGAGAGGCCATGATCTGCAACAGCATTAAACCTCTATTAATGGGTACAGTGGAACAAATGGACTTGGTAAGTCTGGGTAAAGGAGGAAGACTACTGGATTTGTTCAGCCTACTTTAAGATATACATTTAATATTGTTCTTTAGTTGGAGAAAACCACCAGAATACCTGCAGTTACAACCCCAACAGAGACTTCATCGGGGTCTGTACTACACATACACATTCCCAGCTACATCACAGACTGTTCTAAATCACAGACTGCTGTGAGATGCCAAGAGCACATTTTCCCAGCCACACTTTGCCAGAAGACTTTGGACTTTACTGGGTATAATCACGTCTTCAGTCATCTTGAGATTTGATTAATGTGACCTACACATGGGTTTTCACACTGAGATGAAGTCTTTCTATAAACTCTTTTTAAAAAAAAGTGCATTGACATTTTCAGTCTTTTAGAATGTGTGAAGTGCCTAGAGTTTTCTACAAATTCTAAAGACTAAATAAGAGTCAATAACACTTCCTCAGCGTAATGGCCTATATTTTTCAATGAATCTTTGCTTGGATTTATGGGTCATAAGTCTAACTACTGGTATAAACATTACCAATTGCATATAATTGTATGTTTTTATTTAACTGTTTACATGATATGTAAATGTAAAGACAAATTTTGGACACGTATTCACAAAAATATACCTACAGAGTCTGCTTTCAAAAATTTTGCTTTGTAATATTACAGTTGCTCAAAATGAAAATGTAATCACCGAAAGTGGATAAAATTCATAACTGTTTTAGAAATTCATAACCATTTCAGAAATACACTGCAAATGGGCCTATCATCTCAGCTTTTGTGTTATACAAAGACAGTAATCTCCTATGAACTAAATTTAAGAGTTACACAACCACATTGGAGAGAGATGTAGTTGCACAACTTCAAATGCATTTTTAACACCTCTAACAAAATACTTAAGATTCTGCCTTTTCTTACACAGACCTGTTACGTGAAAAGCATAAATACCTTGCCCATACATTGAAAATTCATGACAGCAGTACCACAAAGTTTTCAGCAAGACAGCTTCCAAAAAGATTCTGTGAAACCCCACAGGAGCCTACCAACTTCTACAAGCCATGCTATGGGGATCTGACACTTTTCAGCTGAAGGCACTGTATCTCTGGAGTGATCTTTTTGTCAAGAGCATTGGGAACGTACTGTAGAAGAGCAACAATTGGGGCTGGAATAATGTAAAGAAGAAATAGCAACTTCTGATCCAAAGTAAGACATGTAACATTGAAGAAGCTGAAGAGGAAATGATAAAGGACTGGAATATCAGTGTTGAAAGATAAGAAAATTGACGAGCAGAAGCACAATGTAGAGGACAAATGGACTGAAAAGTAATGTAAAATAAAACAAATAAAACAAGGAAAATATAAACATTTTGGAAAATATTCCGGTGAAAAGTTATGTCAAGGGGAATGTTTGAAAAAAATTATTTATCAAACATCATTGCTTATTTTTCCATTAATGCCCACATGTGAGTGGCTCTGTAGGACAGTAGGGAGGAACTGTCACAACTCGAAAGTTTACTCTCACATGATCCATACAATTAGTTAAGGCAAAAAAAAAAAGTAAATGGTAAGAAAATAGTATGATAAAATATTGGATTGCTGGACTTGCCTGTCACTTTCAGATGCCTTGCAGTGCTAGGAAAAGCCAAAATTATTTCACTGCATATTCTCACAATAGAGCTTCTTTCAACAGCAATATGCTCAGACAAAAGCTATAACCTTTAAGATCCTGTTTCCTAGCTGTTCCTCTTTTCATATAAAAACAAAAATCAATTGTCACAAAGTCTCTTTGCCCGTTATCTTCCTTAAGTTAGATTTATGAATAAAAATGTGTGAAATTAAATTATACAGGCATTAAAATATCATGTGATTAGGTGAAACATTTTTGATGAACAAGGATACCCAGAACTACTGCAATTGCTACCACATTCATCTGCTCAATTACACGCTTCTCACCTATTTAATAATGCTTGTTACATCCCTGTTAATTCATGTGTTTCAAGAGTTTATTTTCTTATACACTATGTCAAGACTTATACAATGAACAAGAGACTTGGATCATAGCAGCCTCATAGAACAGAATAAGCCTCCAAGGTAAATGCAAAGAGATCATGCAATGGGACAATGCAATGATAACCAAAAAAAAAAAAAAAAAGAAAGAAGGAAAGACAGGGGATTGGAGGATTGGAACATTATGAAGTTAAAGAAACAAGGGAATGAAAGGGATTAAAATTGGAATGATAGGTAACCTACTGTAAGTGGTGTGAAAGCTTAACAGTGGGGGACTGGAATAATCAGATATGGGAACGACCTGACAATGGAATGCTTTCAAACTGAAGCACCTCAAAAGTAAATGATCTTAGAGCAGAATAATCATATTTGCCTCTGGGAATAAAATTTAAAGATAAAGTTTTTAAAAAACCTCCACCAAGTTTGATGATTATGCAGATAGAACTGCAGAAAGAGAGGATCCAGTCAGGGCAAGAGTGGGAAAGGTAAAGGAGTAGGGTTGGGAACAACAGCAGAATACAAAGGAAAAGGTGACTGAAACCACAGATGGTTGGAACTCACCTTTTCACAGACAGAACTGAAGACTAAAGACTATGCTGGATAAGCTCATTTTTCTAATTCATCTCAGATTGACCCTTACTCTTGTTCATTTGGACTAAAATTATTATTTCTCACAACAACCTAACACAACTTCTTCTAGAAACAGCTTTAAAGATCCTGGGATATATGTGTGTCTTCACATTTGATTTCAAACAATTCCCATTTCACAGAGCACTAGACTAGCTGAATACAGAGTCATATATGAGATGAGGATATATGAATTAACTTTAAGTGACTTAAATTTTTTTTTGTTTTGTTTTCACTGTACTTTTAAAAAGCTATCAATAATTTAAATTCTATAAACTAGTAAGACATCCATTATCTTCAGAATTCTGGATTTACTGTTAGGAACTAGATTATTTTCATAAATCAGCTGAGGATACGACAGACCAGTTTCAATGTCTTCAGCCTACACGCTCATACAGCATAAGCAAGGAGAAAACCACAATGACAGCCCCCTTCCACAAAACCTCACCAGTAGGGTATTTGCTTTCCCCATTTCCTTTGCTAACTCCTCCCATTCCTTATTTAATGAGCTGCAGTGAGTTTTACCAGAATGGCATAATCACCCCAGTGTTTCCTATGGTGAGACTACATTTTATCAGTCTACAATTTTCTGACTTTTCTGATAACCAATTTCTTTTTGTTTTCTCAACTGCTACGAACAGCTTTAAAGGTTAAAATTATACCTTTTCCCCCCAGATTTATGCAATGGACTAAAGAGGCATTTTGCATGATGCATTTGCTAGAAAACGAACATGTGGACAAGAGATGCACCAAGTGTTCTGCTGATAAAACACCCTGGTCTTCACCAGTTGCAGTAATAATATAGTGTGATCAATCTGGTACAAATGCACAGACAAACACCAGAAAAACAGTTGAACTTGATTTCCATACCTGATATTCCATCCCCAAAAGTGAGAACTGCCTTTCTGTTCCTTCAGAGCCGATAAATTTAGATTCTTAAATGAACATCAAGCTCTCAATGAAATCAACTTTGTGCTATCATTTTTCCTGTCTCTGCTATATTTTCCAGAGTTTGACCCCTCCCAAACTCTTCAGCAGCATACTGGCTATGAAACACAGGTTAAAAAGAAGTTGTGTTATCACCAATGCATGAATTGTCATTACTGTCCCTAAGTATCATTCCATGTCTTGTCCAATGTTGCTGTTTCTTCAGGGACGATAAAAGTTTTTCCAAAGTTTCCCACAATCACGTGGCTTTAACTGCACTTGTTTGGATGCTTGTGGCTTCTATTTTTACTTCCACAGTCTGCATTCATACTCCAGAGGAGCTTCTAACTAAATCCCTGTACAATTGTTACGCAACATCAGCACAGCACCTAGTTCTACATAAATAATGAATTTTTGTATATAAAATACCTTCTGTTGTGTTTGTCACTTTGAAACCAGCTGTTTATAAGCCAAAACACACAGTAATTTTGGAGCAGTCCATGCTCAAAAAATGAAGAAGGAAATAGAGTCTTAAGTTATGATTTAAATGAAAAAATAATGGCCTGACATTGATTATTGACAACTGGTATTAGAGGAGATTGGAATTTTAAACAAAACATACAAGCCCACAATAAGTAACATATTTTATCAGTGAAGGTTTATGTCAAGGGAGCACTTAGTGCCTATGTCAACCTACCAGGAATTGGATTTGAAGACCAATCAAAGACACAACCTGGATTTAATACTGCTAAAAGACAGAAAGTAAACCTAGGATTTCAGATCCCACCAGTGATTGCTGCATACTGGCTCGTGGAATTACCATCTTTCATCAGACTAGGAATAGAAACTGGGAGGTGTGCAGCACAAAATTTCAGATACTTCACATAATTATTAATACAGGAGATATCCCAACTACCAGGCTATGGTTATACTAATCACCTAAAACTTATTGCAGTATTTTTAAGTGTTCAAGAAGGATAAGAAAGGAAGCAGATTATGTATTATTACCCAAGGCAAAACCTGTAAAGCTGTTAAAGTGCCACTGTCCTAAATACACTGGCTGGGACCCACTGTACTTAACAAGCGTTTAAATGTTATTCTTTTACTTGAAGTCATATACCTACCATCCTTCTCTACTCTACAGAGACTATTTTCTAAGTAGGCTGATTCACTCATCTATGTAAGATACCTGTCCACAGATGAAGAAATTGATGCCACTAACTGCTCTTACTACTTTGTTTTGAAAACTAGATTTGAAGCGCCAGGTTCAAATCCAAAGACTGGAATAGTTTCCCCACTGTCTGATACTAAGTAGCTAAGGTATTATAATAACAGAAGTCAATTTCTCTGATAATGTTCTCATGCTCAAAGCACACAAGTACCAACCACTGTACACAGACACAATTTTAATTATGTTTATAAGAAGATACATTTATGCTAAAAAAATTAATACAAACTTTCCAAAATAAGAAAGTTTCGCGTGGTACTAAGTACAATTCTAACAACCAAGTGCCTAACTGAGATGCTTGGCTTTGACACTGTCACTGGGGCTCTTTTTGCATTTCCTGCTCATGCTCTAATACCAAACAAATGTCTCTCCCTGGAAACTTGTCTAGAATCCCAACTCTGCCCCTTCCCAGCTGAATGCTCCGATCTCTAAATGGCAGGCAACCTCTTGCCTCTTTCCCTAAGAGCATGCTCCACTGCTCCCAGCTGCATGCCAGCTTCAAGATGGCAGGCAACGTAATTGCTCAGCGTATTCTCGGTGTTGTGGCTAGCACACTTTCCTGGGAATCAGGAGATGGAGGTTTAATCTACTTGGAGATTAATAGAGCCACCTACTTCATAGGTGAGTACAGTAATTATGAACCCCCCCAAGAACACTTCTCTAGGGGAGAAACACCCATACTTCCTGGGTGAACCTCCTCTGGAAGCTATAACTAAGTAGATGCTTGTGGCAGTAATATAGAATGTGTTTTTTCTAAGATATTAAGTATTTTTCATTAAAAAAACCCCCTGGGATTATGTAATCTGTGTAGGTAATATAAAATTTAGAATTTATCTTCATTGTTTGCCATATTCCTTACTTATTTTACTTTTGGCATGCTTTCCCTATGTTCTTTTCTAATTTTCTTAAGTAATGCTCTGTAACAAAATCAAGGGGCTCTGCCCAACGCGGTCATGGAGGCAAAGAAGAGGCCTCTCTTCTTCCTTGCTCCTCTGCCTCCTGCACAAGCCTCTCCCTTCCTTGATTTTCCTCGCAGATCGCATTTGTTCCCTTTTTCATACTCTTGGCTCCCTAAGCAGGGGAAAGGCAAAAAATTCACCAATGATCAGCTATCTTGTCCTAGCCCGTATCTTTTGGTCTCACAGAAGCCCAGAAATCTTGCACTAAATTTGGAGTGAGGAATGAATGAGCATAACTTCTTTTTCCAGTGGCATCTCAGTGCATTTACACTCTGTTGCTTCCATCTATCAACATCTAACTGAGCAACACGTAGTCATATGTTTCAAAAGAGACACTGTGGCAAGTCCCGAAATTGCCAGTTTTGACAAGCAACATATCATAGAAATGAGAGGGGAAGGCTGAATCTTGAGTTAGGGTTTAACTCATGTTATTTGCCTTTTTTTGTAGGCAAGAATTGCTACAATATGGTGTATTCTAGCTATAAACACAGCTATAAATGTAGCCATATCTACATAATGATATGCACAGATATCTCAGTTTATCCAGCGGAATGGCAGACAGTACATAGGATATGTAAACAGATCTGCCAAACACTTACAAAACAACTTTAATAGCAAGTGTCATTCTTTTCTGTAAAGTAGCTGTTTTTTAACACACATGATCTAACTCTTGTTTGCTCTTTAAAGTTTTATTGTCTTGGCATTTTATACAGGAAGAGAGCATTAGCATACTCAGGAGAACTGCTAAAAGTAAAAGGCCTCAAGCTACCCACTGCATGGTTGATAGCATAAAGCATGGGATATAAAAACTTTTGTCTGATTGCTCACTTTACTTGTTTTAGAGTAGTGTTACTCTCAAGAGCATATATTCATGTTCTTTCTACTTCAAGTTTTATTACTTCTTTTGTATTATTTAATACATCTAAAGACACTTCCAAAAGACAAATTTTTCCATTTTGAAAAAGTAATGGTTTGGAACCTGATAAAATACATGAATGTTCACAGCGTATTATTTTCAAAGGCAAGTAGAATAATGTGCAATAAAACAATTAAATGCATGACAATAAACATTTCTATGTGATCACAGATATATTAACGTGCCAAACAAAAGAAGAAAAACTCAGCAAAGTATTTCCCCTAAAAAAGGTCAGATCAAAATGGATTCTCCACACACCAGAGCGTAAGTAAAAAGGGAGTTTGGTCTCAATTACTGTTACTCCTAAATATCCCACTCTAGAAATTAAAATGAACATTAAAAATGTGAAAGAGAAAATGGAAGGAAAAAAGACAAATCAGATCAGCTATTTTAAACAGAGAAAAAAAGAGACCATATCTGTACATACAGATTAAAACTCATCCTACAGCAAACCTAAATCTAAGTCTACTTAGATATCACACTGCTAATTATTATATAAATAACCTGGGAAACAGTACCTCCAAGATACATGTTTTACTATTTAGTAAACAAGAAACTGCCACATTTGACACCACTGATTAAGGCCAGGCATTTCTAAAGCTTCAGACACATTTCTGAAATCCACAATACATCAATTTTTAATACTTCCACTCTCTCAGCTCCATTAAAAAGATGGTAGGGGAAAGATTTTAGAGTAATTAATGATATAGTTAGCTGCTAAATATTAATAGGAATCGTAGTCTTGCATAAAATATAACATATAAACCTTGCCAATACAGACGCACCAGTAATTAAACTTGAATATGTAATTACACTGATTTATACGACAGGCAAAAAGTTACACTTTACTGGCTTCTATGTAAACTGTGGGCAACAGTTAAACTTTGCATTTTACGGTTTATATAAATGGGCAATATCTCCACTACAGTCCATAAATGGTTTAGAGACTCATAGTTAAAATTACAACTAATTCCAACATGAACATTCTGACTATACGTTACAAACCAGGCTCTGAAAATGACCACGGAGATCAGTCTCCTGTCACACTCGATGCTTACAAGCAAGTTGGAGAAGTTTAAAAAAAGAAAAAAAAAAAAGAAAGGAAAAAAAGGCTTACACCAATCTTACTACGAAGTCAGACTCATCTATTTAAATAATTTAATATTAATGTTTAGTTTCAAACATACAGTTCCAGATGTTTCACCATGTTTCAAAGCACTTTTTAAGCGATATCGTGTCTTAGACTAAGGCATTTTTTCTTGAAAGGATGCTAACTGCACTTACATGTGAGGCTGAGGAGAGCAGCCTGGACTGCTGTTTCCATTACTGTCAATGTGATCCAGCGAACCATTGAGATCTTCATGGACTGCCTGCAGTAAGCCACTGGATGCGTTATTTATCAATCCTGGGTTACTAAGCAATGGTAAACTACTCTCGGCCAGTGCAGCCTAGCAAAATGAAGAGTGAAAATAAAATTGTTAGTCCATACATAGACAAATAACTTCTAAATGTTCATACACCTATGAACGTACACACACAAAGCGGCTCATTTTGGGTAGTTGGAGAGGTGGTCAGAAGGATTTGGTGCATTTCCCATTCATTTTCATATTCTGAATATAACAGCATCTTTATTTCTGGTTTACGATTTCTCTTACGTACATTAACTGTATTCCAATATTCACAGCACTTTCTAGTTTTACATCATTTTTTGATTTTGAATTGCACTTAACCCTATGTCCTTCCACACAATGTATGGCTCCTTTATAATGCAGGCAGCTGCTATACTTTAAAAAATGACCAGAACTTAACTCAAAATAAAAAAGTCCTGACATTTGCCTCTTCTGCATAAAAATTATATACTATAATTAAACTTTAAAGTTTTTGCCATGAGCACCATGTTCCCCAACACTATGATGTGAAATCATTTGTGACAGCTTGGATAAATATTAATGCATATCCACATGCATTTGCAAAAGCTTCT
>VZSF01002286.1:644988-649988 GCA_013398295.1 Chionis minor
TCATTGAGCTTGTCTGGGTGTAATGATTCCTGCATATAAAAGTCTATGTCAGTAGAACCTTATCTGAGAGGAAATGCAACTTTGGGCATGGAAAGAAAAAAAAAAAACCCACCCAAAAAAACTTTTATAGCCTTTCGTATGTTAAAAGGTCAGAGAAAACAAATAACACTTCATCTTTTTGTCAATAAGAGAATTGAGGTCACAGTTGCCTCGACAGTAACAAGTTACTAAGACCATAAATTAGAAGGCCCATAGTGTCTCTTTAAAGTCCTGTGGACACTGTTAGCAATGGACTAGTGCCAACAGCTGTGAAGGGGTGAAGGGTCCTCAAAGCACAGTGCCTGCCAGGATTGTCTACACACTTCATCCTTTCCCACTGAGGTCCAGTTAGTGCCCCCTGCAATCTGCCATCATCAATCTAATTCAATAGAGTGACAGAGCCCAGGCAGTGTGAAACGCTGAACTCTGCCACCGAGTCGGCATCGACACTGCACTGGGTCTCATTACAACTGATGGACCTTACTTCACTAGCAGTCAGACAAAGCAAAAAATGGCATAATTGGTCACACTGCAAGCTAAATCTTCACTTGGACTGTTACATTGCAGCCTAGCCTTTGTAAATGGTAAACAGTTCTTAAGAAGCCCTTAAACTGCTTTCAGAAAACATCACATTACTGAAACCTGGGCTTTTTCTTAACTGATACCATTTTCTGGTCATTTGCTACGTAAATATTTGTAGTTTCAGACTCAAAACAATTACCTATTTTTTTTAAAAAAGAAACAGGACGAAGTGTTTGAGGTGAGTAACTTGTTGACAAAAGTATCAGAACATAAAAAAGGAAAATGTATCTTACAACATGAAAAGAACAATTTTTTTTCAAAAGCTAGGTTGCAAGAAGAAACACTCGCAACTGTATTCTAGTGATACGGCTTTGGATAGCTACAACATGATTACAACATTAAGTGCAACAAGGGTCACTTGGTGTTTAACGCTGCCATTTTCTGGAGAGTTCTGTAATATTTTCTTGCATGAATTCAGCTCAAGAGTTACACCTGTGGACTGAGATTGGACTAAGGAAACCTGTAAGTAATTTTAAGAAGAGGAAACTACCTGTCCTATTGCAGATATTTTGGGTATGCTGGATATAATTTGGTCAGTTCATCTTCCATTAAAGAACATTTCAGGTAGTGAGTGGGAAAAAATATTTCTTCTTAGGCTTCATATTACGCGTGTGACACTTTAGAGACATGCTATTTGCCATGACGTAAATTCCCAACAAACAAATTAAGCTAACACTATCCTGTAAATCTTGTGAGAGAAACTGCAGCTTTGCCTGGGTTTACAAAGCTTTCATTTTAAATGAAATGACAATAAATGACATTACTGTACACTCCTCTTATTGCTTTGGGTTTCCAGTATTAAAATACAGCTGGCCCAAACCGTTTGCCTTGGCTGAAAGAAGAACAACTCTTCTTGCATGCATGAGAACAGTGAGAAAACATACTAAAAGGCAAGAAAGCTGAAAGATGTTTATCCTTCTGTCTCCATATATGGCAACAAACTGGGAAAAAATATCTCAGTCCCTCGCCCTGTCCCTTGGACTCCTCTGCACCTTCCTAAGAGGAGGCAGGACTCCTCAGAAATGCCCTCCTACAGCTCCCGGACAGGCGGGGGGCACTGCGTGGTGTAAACAGCCCACCATGGTCCTTCTGGGCAGTCAAGGTTTGCGCCCGGCCTCAGCAGCCTGGTAAGTGTAGCCTCAACGCTGGGAGACCCCAGAGGAACTGGGCACTTCTTCTGTAAGCTGGAGGGACCATTCACATACGTGTAGTGACCTCTAATGGTTAGAGCCTGAACGGGGCACCCGAGTGCTGCCATCCCAGTCGCCGGCCTCCCTGGGGACCCCCCCTGAGTGGGTCTGACATTGCACCTCCTGCTCGCAGAAAAATGCCCACCATCAGGCTGGGAGTCATTTTGGCTGGAGATACGCTCTGCTACTCCTTTGTCCCGCAGTACGGCACAGACAAGCATCGGGTCAGAAGGGGAAGAAAGAAGAGGGGTCCTGACCCAGCATTTCAAGAACTGAAGGCGGCTTGGATCCAAGTCTCTGCTCCAGGGACTGCGTTTTTCATTCGTGATGAATGGCATTAGGGTCTTAGTTCAAGCAAAATACTGTAGACAACGCTGATGTTAGATAATTATTGCATAATTTATAATGTGAAAAATCTTTAACTAAAAAACCCCACTCGTTCCTGAATATCAACAAATTTCATGCAAGAAACATACAGCTTTAAGCTAGAGTCACGAAGGCAAGTGTTTTCAATTTAGTTTAGGTTAATAGTACATACGAAATGGGATAATACATCCATGTAACAAACCTGTATTTCTAACTGCTGAACCACTTGCATTTGCACCCGACACTGAGCAGTGCTTCTGTCATCCAATGCATGTTCATTGTTAAGGTGCCTAGAGAAGAAAGAGAACACCAGTAAGACAGTGTTGAGACGAGGAAAATTTCTTTATGAGTCCATTTTTCTCTCCCGCGCATATGGCTTCCATTAGTTTCAATGGGAGTTTTGCAAAAAGACCTAGTGAGAGCATGCCTTAGATACAACGATACAAAATAACACAACTGATTGTTTAATTTAGTTCTACAAACTCTTTCGTGTTGAGTGCCAGACACCCAATTCCTACCTCCCAGGTCACATATGACATCTAAAGGCCAACCTAACTGGTTATCAGTATTTGGTAGAGCGACTGAACCGATTTCCACTCCCTGTTGCTGGTGCAGATGAACAGAGAATCACCTTACAAATTATTCCTCAAAAGATGTAATTGCTTTTAGCCTCCTTGAACTACTGTGAATTAACACAGACTTTAACATTTCTCTGCCTGCTCTTCTTCAATCGTTAAGCAAAACCAAAGCCAGAAAATCCGGCCCCTCTTCCCCAAAACAGAGTTGCAGGGGAACATCACTAACTTTCGTTGCAGTTTCCAGAAGCAGCCTCTGAAGACGCCGGCAGTGATCAGGCTCCCCAGCCTGAGGAAGAGTGTGCAAGATAAAGGCAGGGGAAGGAAGAGCGACACACCTTGCACCCACAGCAAGCCTCCTGGGAGGGATTCGGGCTACCCAAGCCAGTTTAGCAAAACAAAACCACACTCTGCAACAGGGAAAGAGGACCTCAGTGAGTGTCCATCTGTAATCGAAGTACAGCCCAGACCCGAGGGGCCAACCCCTGTACATTTCAATTGAGTGCAATTCTACAAAGCTCATTTAATACTGTTTTTTGAAGGACAGCGGTTTCAGTTTATTCTCTCTCTTTTCCAGGATCAGTGAAGTCCCTATCGGAGCTTTAATAGTGGGTTTGTTGCTCCACTGAGAAGAAAATGTAAGGATCAAGCTAAAGAAGAAAGGGGAGGAAAGGAGTTTTGCCTTTGCATGTGGATTTACTGGCCATTTCCACTGTAGGCACGAGGGCTAAGCTTTGCAGGGACTACAGTCACAAATGGTCTCACAGGTAAAGGAACTAAGTTTTCTATACCACGGAGGAAATATACCTTCTCCTTTTTCTTTTTCAGCGGAATTAGAATCATAGAATCATAGAATCATAGAATGGTTAGAGTTGGAAGGGACCTTAAAGATCATCAAGTTCCAACCCCCCTGCCATGGGCAGGGACACCTCTCACTAGAGCAGGTTGCTCAAAGCCCCATCCAGCCTGGCCTTAAACACTTCCAGGGATGGGGCCTCCACAACTTCCCTGGGTAACCTGTTCCAGTGCCTCACCACCCTCACAGTAAAGAACTTCTTCCTAATATCTAATCTAAATCTCCCCTCTTCCAATTTAAAACCATTACCCCTTGTCCTATCACTAGACTTCCTGACAAAGAGTCCCTCTCCAGCTCTCCTGTAGGCTCCCTTCAGATACTGAAAGGCTGCTATCAGGTCTCCCCGGAGCCTTCTCTTCTCCAGGCTGAACAGCCCCAGCTCTCTCAGCCTGTCCTCATAGGAGAGGTGCTCCATCCCTCTAATCATCTTAGTGGCCCTTCGCTGGACCTGTTCCAACAGTTCCATGTCCTTTCTATGTTGAGGACTCCAGAGCTGGACACAGTACTCCAGGTGGGGTCTCACAAGCGCAGAGTAGAGGGGGAGAATCACCTCCCGTGCCCTGCTGGCCACGCTTCTTTTGATGCAACCCAGGATACGGTTGGCTTTCTGGGCTGCCAGCGCGCACTGCCGGCTCATGTTGAGCTTCTCATCCATGAGCACTCCCAAGTCCTTCTCCTCAGGGCTGCTCTCCAGCCATTCTCTGCCCAGCCTGTATTTATGCCTGGGATTGCCATGTCCCAGGTGTAGGACTCTGCACTTGGCTTGGTTGAACTTGATGCCATTCGCATTAGTCCACCTCTCAAGCCTGTCCAGGTCCCTCTGGATGGCATCCCTTCCCTCCAGTGTGTCAACCGCGCCACCGAGCTGGGCGTCATCGGCAAACTTGCTGAGGGTGCACTCGATCCCACTGTCCATGTCTCCAACAAAGATGTCAAATAGCACTGGTCCCAGTACTGACCCTTGCGGGACACCACTCGTCACTGGCCGTCACGTGGACATTGACCCATTAACCACAAAATTAATCAGAGAACCATCTAGCTATTCAGCTCGTAATCTATGGGAAACCTACGTGTTTGTCAGAAACAGTGGAAAAACAGAGGGGACTGCATCTCACTTACTAAAATTGGTGTCTCTATTTAAATCACAACTTCGCAGTTTTAGGACCCCATGATAAGGTTTGCAGGCGAGCAAAATACAACAGGTTTTACTATCCTTGCAAGAGGCATGGCTGGGGAAGAGATATAAGTAATAAGTAATCTCATGAAAGATTTTGTTAATTCTTTTAATGTAAAATTGTTTAAGAGTATACATGTAACTTCCTTAGTAGCTTATGCTAAGTTCCAGCATCAACAAGGACACACCATTTCCTTCAGCTGCGTCATAAAACCTAC
>VZSF01002286.1:654988-664988 GCA_013398295.1 Chionis minor
GGCACTCTTCTAATTGTTTCAGTGCCTGGCATTTTGTTTAAATATTGTCATGTTCTTTCTAGTTATGTCACAACTTCTTCTGAGCTTTCTTTACATTTTGAAGGTTTTCTTAAGCCAAAAGCTGTTATTTTTACCGTACAGTCAAAACTGATCTTGCGTGCACGAGCAACTGTAATCTAACACCATTTTGCCAAGACAGAAAATTGCTCCATAAAATATAAACTGTGGGTTTGTGTCTGGAGTTGAAGAATATCAAAGAAAAGGTAAAGGATTAGGTTTTCCTATATATATAGAAAGATATTATGGAGACAATCTGCTATGCTTTCTTGAAACCATGCATATATTTCCAAATACGAATCTAGTCCACAGCACACAAAGTATAACTTCTTTAGCTATTCAGAATATCTCAAAAGAATTCCAGATAATCAGACGGTCCTCAAATTATCTTAAAAATAAAAATCATTCATACTGGATAAACAAAAATGAAGGTGAAAATAGATTTTGTGGCTACAGTCATTTATTGCAAGTTGTTCACCACTTCATCCTAAATCCTTTCCATTATTAGAAAAGTGAAGCAAAGCCAGTGTTTTCTGTCTTAATCCTCCTTCTCAGATGCTCTGCACAGTATTATTTTTTTTAAATCAAGCTGCTAGGTAAACCATTTTCTGAGCACAAAAAGTTGGCATTCACTTCATAAACCAGGCACTCTTCAAAGTTGTCACAAGCATATTTTAGAAATACACACTACTAGACTGGGGTAGTGTACCTTATTAATATTTCATTCTGGTACAATATACTTGCATTAACTCTCTCAACACAGGTATCATATTGTTTCAAGTCAGAGAACCTAAAACATCGTAACAAAGATTAGACTAAGAGCAAAGCCTTGAAAACTACAGACATTAGTCCTGTCATCCCCTATAAAGTTAATGGGTTGGAAAAATGGTCAATCTTTGGACTAAAAGTTGATATTTAATTGAAAGAAAATGTTTTTTAATTGTAATGGGGATTCTGCATTAGTGTGAACATGAAAAGGTACTAAAGAATCTAATGCAAGGTTATGTATTGATTTCCATCTTGACGCTAGTGTAAAATGAAAGAATATTTCTACTTCATAAACAACCTCGCCTATTCAGCACCATGACTTCTTATTTGCTTTAAGGGCATAGAAGACAGAATTGAATTAAAAGAAGAAATAATAAAATATTCTCAGACATTTTTTTGCTGGTGCATAGGACAAAAGCCATGACACTGCTGTAAACCCTGACTGACTCTGCAACAGAATTATAAAGATGTTATATGTTGCTTTCACATTTTCCAGGGTTATTTGGTTAAGGAAAGCAAGAGCATTCGTAAACCTAGCACTACACTGCCTTAATCAAAATGGTTTTAGTGATCGTGGATTATAACAAGAGACCTGACATAACGGATGTGCAAAGCCTGCCCACAGAATTAGCATCACTATAGCCTAGAAGGATGGACATATTTAGAAAATGGAGTTTTTCTTGAAAAGGAGAATGCTTGAGTTAAATGAATTTAAACTCTTAGTATTAATAATACTTAGAACACTATGTTGTATTTGGGAGATTTAATTTTCCTTTTAATACAAACTTATGTAAATCAGGTTCTTTTAAATCCTACACAGTTTTCTCCAACAATATGCCATTATTTTGACATTCCACTTAATGCACTTGTAAACAAAAATTTATCACGAGTGATACTCACCTAAGATTTGCAAGTTGGTATAAGTTACTTCATTTAAAACTGAAAGGCAGCATGAAAGATGGAGAAAGCATTGCAAATACTTTATGAAAAGTATTGCTATAATTCTATCATAAAAGTTATTGCAGCACTGAGTACTCATGGTCTGTTGTTAAGGTGCTTCTGTTATACACCCTGTAGTCTACCATTTGTAAGCACATCTTTTTGATGTTTCTGCCAACATCCTGGCAACAAAGAAGTGCAATTTCAAATGAGCTAATTAACTTAATTGTTGATGAAGCATGAAACAGTTCATTCACCCTGTTAGCTGCACCATGACAACATAAGAGTCTCAGCCCCTGAAGTTACTCATCTATATAAGCCTATCTGTAGCTTTCCATTAAGATCTATTGCATGCCAAAATGAGTACAGCTCTTCTGACAAAGACCAGTCCATAATGTACATCGGTAGAAAATCAGTGCTGTTGTTGAAAATTCAGATGAACGTGGAATACTAGTAACTAGTTTAAAATAAAAAAAAAAAAAAAAAAAACGGAAAGAAAAAAAAAATGCAGAAACCCACAGTAGTTTGAGGCAGCAAGTGAAAAGCAAAAGCTGTGTCACTTAATTTCTAAATGCCCGGATTTTGACAATAGCTGGCAAACCCAAATACTAGAAGTGAAAACTTTTGACACCACTGTTCAGTCCTGAAAGGTGCAAACCCACCTGTTCACAGTGCTTTTTTTCTGTGTATCTTGTGCACATGCAAGAGTAAAAGCTAAAATAAATTAGCAAGTGAGAGTTAAACGGTCACACTTAGTCCTTTGTGCTTTTTTATTTATACTACACACATTAATTCCCACTATACGCAAACTGCCAGAATTTAAAACGTGCTTTTTCATACCACTACTATCCAATATATAATCTAAAGCATCTCTTCAAATTTTCTGAGGCTCCATTTCAGTAAAGGATAAGAGGATTAAACATTCTGCTATTGAAAGGCCTGCAAAAATGTTCGACATGAAAGAAAGGATAACAATTTGACCCTCTGCAGATAGCCTCGATTATTCAGTTGCTTGGAATACAAAATGATATCTTTGACATGATTTACAGTAAAACTTTGTTTGTCATCTTTCTCTTTCCCTCGCCTTAAACAACCCTGCACCAATGAATAAAAATCCACCTACTTTAAAAATTGTCCAAAATCTTCACAAACGCTTTCACAGCCAGGCCATTTGCAAACTCCATGACCATAGAGAGTATGGGAGGCCCCAGTCTCCTCATGTGACGAGCTGCAGCAAAAGAATAAGGCATCAGATTCATCTCAAAAGCCATAATCGTTGGAGGCTGCTAGCGCCTGTCAGGTTACGATCAGTGACAAACAGGTCAAAACAGGTCAATTTAGCTCAGAGCAGTCAGAAAAATTTAATCGTTCTATTGAATAGTTCAACTGCCAAGGCTAGATGATGTTCCAATTAGAGAAGAAATAGAGCCAAAGATGACTGTTAATAAAGGATGAAAAAATAAGATGACTGTATAATACCATATGCTAATTCTGCCATATGACCTTGGTGTAACATTTACCTATAAATAAAAAATACACTCAGAAGTGATCAATTCTGAGAAGAAATATTGAAGATGGACAGTCAGGGTTTATTAATATTGTGAATGTTACTATAAAATATTTGGATTTTCTGATTAAATGTGTATAAAAATGAAATTGCTTCCATTAATAAATATTTTTGTTCAAAAGTGTTACTTCCGTTAGCTACTTGGCTTCATAAAAAAAAAAAACGCAGCTGTATTCTGTGTCTTTTTTTGGAACCTCCACAATAGTTACAGTTATCAAAGAAATGTACAGTTATCTAAGAAATTCAGGGGACTGTCCCATGAAGGTGGGTGTCAGCTACACACCCTGAAGCAAAGAACCATTCTCTGAGATATAACCAGAAAAGCAGTACTAACTGAAAGTACTGCTATAAAGGTATTCAGAGAAGTACCAGTTTTTGAATAACAAAATAATGATAGAAAAATGCTCTCACAGTCACACGAGGACCAGAGACACTTAAATTACAGTCTCTTATTATAAATATTAAAATAATTAAATGGAAAATTTATTTGAAAATACAATCATTTACAATTTAGGATATGTACATACAAATTAAATTTAAACTTATATTGAGATCGTTTACATCTGACTATACTAAAATATAAAATCAGTGCTACAGATGCTATGTACTCTTGTATGCATTTAATCCATTACTTAAGTATAAAGTGAAGAATATCCATCCACATGTCTGAAAAAATATTTTAACTTTATCCATAGGGTTGAATTCCACTGTATTACACTAACACCACTGAAAATTTGTATGAAATGTGTCAACTGAGTTACTGTCGTGCATATAAGAAGGAAATTTCAGTGGTTTTCTGCACAAGATGAACAATACGAGAACTGCTTTAATGTACTAATTTTTAAAGCACTTTTAACATGGAATCTTTGCACTGAATTACAGCCTTGACAACTAAGATATACGTACATATAGATGTAAGGGCCTGACTGCCAGATGTGTTAACTCAAATATGAATGAAACGATGCACCTATAAAAGTGCCCACTACTCTGCATTTACCCCTCTAAATCAGCACACTCTATTCTGGGATTTCTAATTTTTATCAAACTACCCCACAAATTCATGTGTAGATTACCACAGGCAGGTAATTGTCATTGCATCTGTGAAATCAGACATCGTTATTGAAAATGATGCCCTATTGATGAAGAATTCTGAAAAATCAGGTCTCCGTGATCTCTTAAGTAACCTGTATTAAGTGTTATTTTGTGATTGGAAATAGGTGACATGATGTTAAACAACAACTTTATGTCAAAAGATAAGCACAGTTGAAATCTCGTCAGAATTACCTGTCTCGCCTTGCATTTAGAACTGAAGACTGTCCATTCACTATGGAATGATGAGTTATTGGTGGTGATGCTTTGGAAGTGGTGGAGGAGGTAGTAGAGGAGGAATTGTTAGTAGTGAGGTCTAGCCCTCCATGTTTAATGCCATTGTCTTCCATACTGTGAACTCCAGTCACTTCTTTCCATAACTGCTGAATCTCAGCAGGACTTAAGCCAGCTATAAAATGAAAGAGAGCCCCACTAATATAACAAAATAAAGAGTTTCATATAATGAGCTCAGTGTTATTAATGGATTAATGCCAACAATAAAGCTGATGCTGTTTTTCCAGCACAATCAATGTGTAGCAAAACATAAATTCATTTTTCTTCTGTCAGAGTCCAGGTAATCTAATTGTCTTCTCTTGTGATATAAACAGTCAATTAGAAATCACCAATTTTAATAATATTATACTCCTTATGAAAACATTGCTTGAGGATCGAAGAATGAAAGCTACAAAGTCTTGAAAAGAGGAAAACCCCAAGCCTAAATACACTTCTGGATCAGATTGTCATTGTCTGCTTAATCAATTTCTTGACACGGAAACATAACTCAATGCATCCACAGTTAACTCAGTTCTTAATCAAACATGTAATAGAAAACAAAAAACCATATTACACTAAGGATATAAACGTTGATGTTCTCCTTAAACACTTAACAAGAGCAGGGAGTGGGGGAAGAAGACTGGAGGGAGAAAAATCGGAAGACAGAAATGAAATCAATGAGATCATAACAGGTTTAACATTTGAGCAGAATGCATCTGACTTTAATTAATGACACCCGCATATTCATTAGTCCTGTTTAATATTTACAAAAATTGTTCTGTGTAAAAATGTGTCTTAAAAGGCAAAACCAAAGTGACTATTTGGAAGAACAAAACCACTACAGTGCAGAGCTAGATACTGGTGACTGCTTAAGCTCTTCGGGACCACTCAGTAGGACCAGACAAATAGAAAGCCAACAAAACTGGCCCAATTACAACTCCCTCCACACGGATGAAATTACATGTAGCATAGCGCATCAAATTCCTCCACTACTTTTTTGTCCCATCCTACTGTGGAAAACAAGCTGGAGGGTTTGGCTTGGAGAAAGGAGACTCTGTCTCACCAGCCTCCTGGGGTGATGGGCAGCCATACACAATTTGAAGAACTTCTCAAACTCCTCTGCTATATGCACAGCACTATTCTGGAGTCTAGCCACTAGATCTTTGCAGATCTTAAATTTGCTCTCTACTCTGCTTGTAGCCTGGAAACTTGTAGTTTCCAGGATTCGTCCTCAGCCACAAATAGCAATGTCTCACAGAACGTATTTATACATCTGTATTAGGGTTGTCTGGCTCGACTTGAGCACTTTGCACGAAGTCACGGAAACTTCCATTACAATATGCTTCTGCCTGAAGTAAAGACTCAAAACACAGGCAAGAGAAGAGCTGTGAGCATTCTCTTATCGTACCACTGAACACGCAACTAAGATAGGGAATTCAGATTTTGAAAGATGAAGAGTTTATTAGAAATATAAACAACTTCTGTCACTGTCGGTCTTTTTAAATTTGACATCTCCCTTTTGAAGAACATTAAATTAAACTTAGAAAAGAATGAGAAGCCCAGAGAGCTTTTTGTGAATGATCTGGTTTCACAGCCAGGTTTTTCAGCCTGACATAGTTTGGGCCAGAGGTATCTTAAAATTTAATTCTATCTTCTGTATCTTGTCTCAACCAGTGAAATTAGGTAAGACATCCTCATGGTATCTAGATCTGCTGGAACGTAAAACTTTAAACATGCTGACGTCATCTGAATTGAAATTGTGGTCTTTTTATTTTATGAAAGAGGTCAAATTTATTGTCCTTCAGAAAAGGATTAAAATTTATCTATTAATTCAAAATTTTCATTGAGGATGGGGTTTTTTGGTAAACAAGATATATTAGAAAGATATAAAGCTTGCTTTTCACTGTTTGGCAAATCTCTTCATTAGATAATGTTTTACTTTGAAGACACAGGAACTCAGACTACTAAAAGAGATTCAACAAAAAATTATAAAAAAGCACAGTAAGTTCCTTAGTACTTCTCAATTGCTGTCTCACCATGAAGTATACAAAGCTATTAAAAAATAGACTAGTTTAAAGAAATAATAATTTCTGGAGGTAGCGTGGAAAAAAATTGGTTGGAAGGCATTAATATTTTTTTTTTAAATTATGAAAGGAGTTCATTCTATTTTGTTTCCTGCTTCTCTACCTCAGTTACCAACACCCATTGGCAAACTCAGTTAATGATAAAGTGAAAAAAGAGTTGATTGAAATGTCAGTCTTAAAACTGGAGTTCATACTGTATCTGCACAGCAAAAAGCTAGATTTTAAGGAAGCAAGCAAAGAAGCCAGGCTCTAATTGACCGCATTAGAGAGATGGGCAATGGGAGTGATGGTAATACTAGTTGTAATTGTTTAATGAAGGTAAGTAATTACTGCCATGTTCATGAGGTATGTTCCAGCAACACTGCAAATAACCCATTTTAGTGTGGTAAATAATAGTTACCCGCAAATGCAATCACAAATCAAAATGAAAAGTAATGTATTCATTTAGGTGGCATGATATACACAGGACATTATTTACTTCAAAGTCTTCCCCTCCTCCTGCTGTTGAACAAAATAATTTTCTACTGAAAAAAATAAAACCCAAGAATAAACCTATTTGTTTGAATAATCAGAAGCCAAACTTCTTGTGTCTTGCAGTGAGAAAATTTTCGTCAGAGATCATCAAACTTTGGGCCTTGGGAGAGCTGGGTAAGAGCCACCCCAGAGGCTGGGTGAAGAAATGAGGGCTGGGAGTGTCTGGAGCAAGAGCCCTTCCCATGGGCAGGGGTTTCCTGCCCCGTGGGGAAACTGCTGGGGAGCCCCTTCCTCTGTGGGAAGCTACGGATGGAGTGTGTCCATCCTACGATGGAGCCAGGTGTCTCCAGGCTGCCAAGCTCACCTAAATTTTTTTTTTAAATCAGAAAAAAAATTTCTCTCTGGGCTCAGGCTGGTTAATTTTATCACTTCTTCAGAGCACTCTGAAAGGCTGCCTTTTAGGATAAAAGGATTAAGGGCAGGCACTTAAAAAGTATAAAGTTAATAAGCGGATTTCTAATTAATTGTAAATTATGGCGATTTTGTAGTTTCTGTATCTAAAAAAGTCCAACTCCCATTTTACAAGAGACCTGTAAAATGGCTGACAGATATTTTAGTCTGGATGTAAAAGCAGGGTAAGTTTTAAAGTTTCATAGGTTGTGATAACCCTCAAAATACCCTTTCCACACTACTTTAAAGGAGAAAGGATCAGTAAGAGGATCCAGAGTGAGATAAAAATTAGGGACTGCAATGAAAAGGGCAAATGCTGATTTGCTCTGCAGTTTACTAACACCAAGAATTTCGGGACTTTGAGGTTAATTTTATAACTCATTTCACCACTATCTACTCTATTTTTATGCTTGAATAAATACTTAATAAAATTATCACTTGTAAAACCCATCCATGCCTCTGTTTTCGATTTTCCTACATAGTGTGATCAAAATTTTGGATTTTGCATTTGGGTTTTTTTTAAAAAATTTTACTACTGTTGTCATTTAGAGTCCTTTGCATTTAGCTAGCATCGCTGCAGCATTACATGGAAGTAACTCACAGCGAGCCACTGGCTTTGGATATGTCACAGTGAAGATCTTGACACAAAATAAATGCTAAAACACCTCTTGTATCTTATTTGCTATACCTGACCACCAAGAAAACGTGGTAAAGATTCCTGTCTTTTAAAAGCAGAAACTATACTTGGAGCAAATACTGTTTATATACACAAACCTCACAGCTGTACTTGGAAGTTAGGTCTTTTCATATTAAGAAATGCAAACCCCTTGCTCTCTCTGTCATTAATGGTTTGTGGTTTAAAGGACTCTTTATGACCAGTAACTTATAAACTCCTGTGTTTCTCTCACTGTTGTAGCCATCCATGTAGCTTAGCAATCTAAAGGGAGGCGTATAAAAATATTTGTGTTACACATATGTAAATCCTTCCGTATAACCATATTATACATCTTACAGCACAGTGGAAGGAGAAAAACATCCTTTTACCACATCCAGTGTGTACTACCTTAAATAAATTCTGAAGGTTTAATTTAATACTGCCACAAAAAATGTCTGTCATAAAATTTGTTAAATTTTATAAAACAAAGGAAGTTTGATCCTCTTTTAATGCAAGCCCCAATGCAGGGACTTCTATGTTAAATCTAGTAAGTACTGCTTGGATTTGTAAATATTGGATATATTTGGATGTATTTGGATGTGTAAGCGTAAGATTTCTGAGAAAGTCTCAACAGATCTGAAGCCTATGAATCTTCAGTCCATTATTATGAACTGGACCGGGTGCTTCAACTTCCTATGAAAGACACGATGTGCTGGAAGAGAAGCCCACAGAAAGAACCCTGAGCCAGTCACAACTCTGCATTTGTTTCTCTCTTTGTTTTAGCAGGTTGCTGGAAAGACTTTCCCTCTCACCCTCCTCACTCTAACTTCGCCTCGCCTGGCACAGAGTCAGTGACCTTTCTAGGGATGCAGAGAGGTTTTCCAAAAGAAGCTGTCTTGTGTTTTTTAAGTTTGCACATCTACATCAGGGCTATGAAAAACAGGCCCTGTAAATTTACTTGTGTATCTAAAGGAATCCTACAGAAGCAGTAGATACTAGATCTAGGGGAGAAAAATGGAAGCATTAAAGACTTGGCTGGAATTCATTATAACTAAAAGATATCAAGTCAGAAGCAAACAAGAGATTCATTTACTTTAAAAAGAGCAATTCAGATATATTTTAATGGTAAAATTTATGATATTTCTTTAGAATCAATCTTTTTTGTCATGACTTAAGTGATGCTTAACTCTGAATAAAAGAAAGTTCTTAAAAAGAACTGTTTACAAGTTCTCTAAAAATGTATAAACAATGGTATTATTTTTTCTATGTTTTTCAGCTAGAAGTGGATGAATGAGTGTTGCATTAAACTAATGAATATCAATGCAATTGGGTAGGAGTGCTGAGGGAAATCTATGGGGATTGCTTAATGTGAGAGAAAACCTGAGGAATTCCTCTTGCAACAGATGGCACAAGAGGAGGTTGCAGAAGGTAAAGCTGTTCAGAGGGAGGTTGTGTTTCAATTGCTTTTCTCCGTTCTGGTCCAATGCGACTCTGTACAAAAGGAAACCAGCATCACCAGTTTCATGTGTCCAAATTCATGAATTGGCTTGCCTCCGCATTGCTATTCTCAAAATACTAATATTTAGTATGATAGCTTACTTAGGACTTTTTTTTTGTTGTTGCAATTTTTATGACTTTAGATAT
>VZSF01002286.1:669988-672488 GCA_013398295.1 Chionis minor
GTCACCCGGTCTCTGCAGAGAAACGTGTTCTCAGTCACTCCTAACTGGAAAATGCAAGTAGAGAAACCTCGCCGTGAGATTATTAGTTTGTGCACTGAAATTTAAGACCGCTTTTTTGTGTAGGTGCTCTTTCAGACACAGCTTTTTTGGCCGTTCATTATATACCGAGACGGAGAGTGTACGCGTGTATAAATGCCCACGTACACACGCGGTCTCAGGAATACATGTGTGAGTGGGAAAGACACAGGGAGTACGTGTGGCTGGCTGTGTCAGAGAGTCCCGCGGAGGAGCCCGAGGTATGTGCTGAGCTGCTGCGGCAGACATGTCGTGTGAAACCACTGCTGGAGCCAGCCAGGACACAGGCAAACAGCTGTCAGCCAGCCAAGTTTTCCACCCATGAAAAAGCAGCCACTCGCTTGCCTAGCAAAATTCGAATGTTTTTTCTGTATATAATGGCAAGCTGGCATATCAATATGGCTTTGCGAGATGTTTGTAGGACATTCCAGTCTTCTGTAAATCAGCAGAAATAATACTATTATTAATAAAATAAATAATGAACACATCTTAAGAGGAAAAACTTTTCTAATATTTCTATTACTTGAATCTATCCCAAAAGACTTTGTATAAATGTAGCACTTAGAGGAAAAAAAGAAATGTAAGTCTGCTGAAGTTTACTTTTAGAAGAAATTACTTCATTTAATATTACAAAGAATACCACTTTTCACACAATTCATCACAGCATAATTACGGTCTTAAAATATCGACTAATTAAGAGTCTAATAGTACAAGTACCAGCCATTACTAAAAAGTCTGGTAATCTTTTGCAAACAACAAATGAATTTTAAGAATGAAAATTCTGAAGGTCTTACTCTAACCTGCGACTGGAAAAGATAAACCAGACTTCCACCCAGAATCAGACACTTCTGGGAGGAATTTAATCTCAGCTATCACTCGACTCCTTACGTAGTCAAAAGAAAAAGGAAATCCTGAGCAAAGTTTACCTGATGTAGTTTAGGCATCTATTTTAGCATGGCATTATTCCCTCTCTGAATGTGCCCATCACTCTCCCTCGAGTGTACACTCACTTTGAGTAAACACTGAACTTTCAGACGGTTAATATTGGTTGTTACCTTTGACACCAAGAAGATTTTTAGTATTGGGAACACCACATCTCTATGCAATAATGTTTTATTCTATGTCTACCTGGTCCTAAGAGCAGGACAAACAAGCTTTTACAACTTTGTGATGCATGAGCAAAGGCTAAAATTCACTGACTGGAGTCAGTGTTCAATTTCCCCTGAAGTCAGTAAGAATCTCCTCTGTTTACGTGAGATCTGAACTTGCCTTCCTCTAACAATTTTGCCTCAGTGATGTTCAACTACTACATGTCACACAGAAATGAGAAGGCCAAGAGAAAGACGGACACCTTCTCAATTAAACCATTACCTTTAAACCCTGCCAGAATTTTCCTAATGCTTATAATGCTTACTACTATAACATACAGCAAATGGTGAAGGTGTTGCACACTTGCTACTCCACTTCTCCTCTTACCTTTACATCCGCTCTGTCTTCCCTGGCTTACATATTTTCAAACACACAAGTGAAAATTCTCATCTAAACAGAGAGAAAATCAACTCAACTCTGTAAGTGGCGCTGATTTATTCACGTTCCACGCTAAAGACTCTAGCCAGTAAGATGTGCAGTTAAGGCTTGTGCTGCCGCACTTGGTCTGGAATACAGATTCCCTGTCACCAGGCACATTTCTGCCAGCTTTTGTAGTATGTGCTCTGAATCACCCTGACTGTGTCCTGGCTCATGTATTTGAAGACACACCTGCTTTGTGGTACACTCTGATTCTGTCTCCGAATTTGCTTGTCCTGTATTTTTCAACAGTCACTTTCAACTGTACAAGCTGAAGTAAAGACCCTAATTCACCTGTTTTTCAGGATGATGGACAAAAGCATGAAAAAAACTGGCAATCAAGATCATTAGTAAAAATAAAGAGTCATGTAAACAGTATTAACAGAATGTTATGTGAGGATCCATGTGTGTATCATACCTGATACGTATCTTCTTTCCCACAGATAAAGGACAAGGCATTTTGAAAACTGCTTGAATCTTGAATTAGTAAAATGTATTAAGCAAAGAGAGTTCTCTAATTGTAATTAGGTAATATAAATTGGTACATTTCACAGCCTTCAGTGATACACCAGACTGCACTTTATTTCTTACTGGCACAGAAACGAGAAACCTGCTATTTTATGGCCAATTATGTGCATTAGGTATATTTCTTTGGTCTAGTGTCTGTATTTTTCAAGATTTCTGATCCAATTTTACAAAAATGTAGCAAAGAGCCAAACTCTGACTCTTTTTTCATAGAAGTCACTCAATGTATCTGAAGTCAGTTCAGGTAGGCGACAGTAGAGGGACCCAGTGAAAAGATATGATCCAGTGAATGATGTGGTTCGTTTGAGTGGGGCACAAACTCCCAGCAAATTCT
>VZSF01002286.1:677488-712512 GCA_013398295.1 Chionis minor
CTGCCTTCCAACATGATCTACGGGAGAAGGAAGTCTTTGCTTTCCACCAGATATCAGCCCTCTGCATGGGGCAGCTAAATTTGGACTCTAGTTAGCATTCAGTAACTACAATATATTTTTATAGATAAATGTTCCCTCAGTATCTCTGAATATTGATTTAAGATGCAGTAGGGAACGATGGTTATCTCAAACCACATTTTTAAACATATTACATTCAGGAAAGGGAATTTCATGCATGACCATCTGAAGCACAACATATTCCACACCATTTAGAACTATCTCAGGTTCTCTTTTCATATTAATCATTTCTACTTAATTTAAAATTTACCAGACACCTCACCACTGAGAAATATTCCAGTTTAAATATTTGACTTGAGTTGCTCATCTTTTGTTTAATGACCAACTTTTTATACGGATATAAAACAGTGTTTAAAATGTAGTTTTGTTCCCTCTTTCTGAATAGACTTCCACTATTACTTTTTACCAACTAGTTTCATTGAAAGGTTTCCAGCGTTACAGGTAATGTAAAGTCCATTAGGTCAGGCTCTTCATAGCATGACATGCAGTAAATTACAAGTGCTTCAAGCAGCTCAGTGAATTACAGTTCATCACTTTGAAAGGTTCCCACTACAAGACTACAGATATCAGATCTGGCAGTTAGGATCCAATTAACACTTTGGTCAGAATAATCAGATTGCATGTGTAAGACTTGTAAAATTCGTTTATTGCTTCCATGCATCTTCTGTCTGTAGGTAAATTTGTTGCTCTTATTTCAAAGCTTGGAATCAGTATTTCACTTGCCTTTAGGTTATATTTCAAGTTCTTTTGCAGTGCAGTGATGAACTCTCCCTGTTCCAGCAATTTAGATCACTTGTCCTGTAGATATTACTGCTTGAGAAATGGTTTGTTTCTGGTGGTTTTGTTTTGTATTCTTACCATGTCATTATATGTCTAGAAAAAAATTGCTAGCAATTTTTACTAAGCACATTTTATTTAGTGTAACAGAGACAGTTTTCTCCAACGTGATCATTGTGAATCTCACAGAACACCCAGATACACTGTAAATGACATATGCATTGACATTTACATGTGTACTGTCATGCAAAACCATTTCCTGCTACACTGGATATAATACTATAACTGAATGAAAAAACATTCTGATTTTCTGCTATCATTTTTCAAGCCATGGTCAGTGTACATAAAGGTTCTTCAGGATAAACCTCATCGGTGCAGAGTAATGGATTTCAAACTCTGTGTTCTTACCTAGTGCTTTACAGCAAATTGCACTTTCAAGTCTTGCAGGCAGTGAGATTCCTTGGAAAGAACTCACCTCGCCCAAGGTCTCCCACCTTTTCCATGGGAGAGCAGTCATGAACAGATACACAAATGCTGGAAGTTTGAAATGCAGAAACCTGTGAACTGGATAAGCAAAAAGATCAACGGCTGCCACCACCCCTCTACGTTGTTATTTCCTATCTCAAAACATATTAGATGCGTTCAAGATATTCTTTTTCCCCTCTGCCAATACAAAAGTCAGGCCTATGAAGGGTTATATCTGATTCACGTATACAACAACGTGTACTTAGACTCTTCATTGATATATGCACTTCAGTTACTACAGGAACAAGAATTAAAACAGAAATGAAAACTTATTTTCTGGTTCAAAAGTGTTTCAAGAACAAACATTATCTAAAGCCTTACGGATTCGAGATTTAAGTAATGGGATATGAAGCTCTAGGGCAATGGTACCAATTTGCCCCAGGTCAGCGACACCAATGAATTATTGCTGGCTAAAACTACTTGATAGTCAGTAATATTTTCAGTTTCAGTTCAGTTTCTAATGAGCTACAGTACGATGGTAAAAAATTACCATCTTAATGAGAAACCTGGAGGACTGTATGGCTTACAGACTAAACTAGCTTTCTGAAAGTACTGTACTATTTCTGTATCAGAAAACCAGATCCATCTGCATTGTTTCCCTCTTACAAGACAATGCCAGCAAGTACGCAGACTGCCTGCAGCCAGGCAAATCAGAGCTTGTAACTTTAACAGTTTAAATTAGGAGGAGTGTCTATATACTATTTATGCAGTTAAGACAGAATGAGAGAAGCTCCTTTAGACAGCAATTCAGACAGAATAAATTGAGCTCTGTTCTGAATTTTGAATTGTTCTGTGTGAGAGCTTCCTCTCCATGAATCACACGAGGAGCCTCCAGATGCAGGCATGTAACAACATTCTGTGATGGGAATACTGCGTTTCCTTTCCGCTGGGGAACAAAACATCAGCGTACGACTGAACCCCACAGAAGTGAAGAAGCAGAGAACTACCCATGTGTAACCATTCAGAGCCACCAAAATTATTATTAAAGTGGAAGTGTATGAGACATCCTGTATGCTTTCAAACCAGAACTGTATTACCTACAGACAATTCTTAGTATATACATAAATAGGTATCGGTTTAAATGTTTTATTAATTTTATGTAACTGTTTGAGAAAATCAGTATATTGTGCTAAATAATGGGATTATTTTACTGTTGCTATGTTCCAATTCTCAATACACACAAGACAGTCTTAGAAAATTTCTGCAGAACTGCTGACCTTGGCTGACTTAGGTTTCTATTGGTTTTAAAAAAAAACCAAGGCAACAATAGCACATTGTATTTTAAAGTGATTTAATTTGATACTCTAAATTTCCAACAAAACTTACCCAAACCGGCTGAAATACTCCTGCCTCACAAGCAGAAATCAAGCCCCATCCCAAGATACCTCAATTACCACCACCTTGAAATTTTCTGCGTATGTATTCTCCTTATCCTGTAAAATGTTCATCGGGCTGAAGGCTCTCATATACATTCCTAGCTCTTCAAGAAGTGGGTAATTGCTCTGTCCCTCTCTAAGAGTTTCTGTTTTAAGGGGAAGTAAAGACTAACCAAGAAAAATATCTTTCCTAGCTCAGCAGAACAACTCTTCTGTCGCCTTTTTCCAGCTAAAAGCAGAGGAGTGTGAAATGATTCTTGTAGAATCTTGTAAAATAGAGACAACCCCACTTTCCTAAAGAAAAGTCTTCAAATAATAAACACAAAAAGAGACACAATCAGAAAACGTGTCATCCCAACTAAATCTTGAATATTTCAAATCTTGACTTTGAATGCGTTCCTCTCTTTTCACCAACTAGCCAGGGAACCGCAAGTGACCAAAATTAATTATTTCAACTGGTGCCAAAAATGGGAGAATGAATCAAGGTCTACTTTGTCATTATGGAGATTGTCATTATTTTAACACGCATGATCGGCATCTATGTAGCATGATTTTCAAAGCTAGACCATCCCCAAGCCAGAGTCCCATTTAAGCACATATGCATAACCATTAGACTTTGCGGTCTGTGTAGGCTGATGGGGTTTTGTGCGCTGAGGCACTCCGGCCTTTTAGTCCCCTGCCCTCTCAAAACAAGGACAGACACAGTAACCTCTCCGACCTCTCTCTGTTGCATGTACAGGAGTTGAATATTGACAAGCTGCTTACATGCATATAGTGTGACACACTCTGGGAAGACTCTTCGCTTGTTTACATCCATGTAAACACAGCGTACTAAAAGGCCATTGAAGTCAACAGCAAAATCCCAGTGGAAATTGATATAAATAAAGGGTCAGTCTCAACCTTATTGTTGCAGCTACCCTTTTATAGGCATTATATATATTTAAGGCTGCATGGTACAGAATGCAGCTTCCCCTGGAGGACTGCTGAGACCTTACCTTTTCACTGGGCTAAAAGATGTGGAAAAGAGTGCAATTTTCACTTCTATGACGCTTAGAAAAATGGCTCGTTGTCAACAGGAGGAGCCAGGGCTTTCTCCAGCTGCTGTTTATGCCCACGTAAAGTCTGGCCACACTGTTACATGCCTAAATTTGCACGTTGGCTTGCTGATATGTTCTGTGGCTGATCATGGGATCAATTAGCTATTAAGAAAATATTTATTAAAAATTAATATTTAAACATACATTGTTACTAGTCTTGAGACTTAACTCTTTTTTTTTCCCATTCCTCAGTCAACAACATGCAGCTGTCACCAACAGCAAAATAAAGATAACTTTGTATGGGACCAAATGGCAGACCGTAATTATTATCTCCAGCTCACATAAACATACTCTAGGCATAAACTGTGGCCAGCGTGTGAGTTATGGAGCTACTCCTCCTTGTAACCCTTGAATGTTAGACATAAGAACCCCAGTTAAGGAGAGTTTCAGATAGAAAGCAAAGAGACTCATATCACAATGATTTGGGTAATTCTGTCCCCTTGCCCAGGACCCACATAACGTATCCAAGACTTCCATTCCAAATCCTGCCCCCTGTCCTTGAATCTTGGCTGCTACAGCAAAGGCTCCTACTTCTGGATAAAATGAACGGACCTCAGTCAAATGTTAAGCAATAAAGACTATCATTTGGCCCACAGAAGAGCTGACATGTGGGCACTTCCCAAACTTTCAAGGAGGAGTGTTGGGATTAGTCCAATTCACCTATTTTCCTATCTGTTGGTTGAATCAAATCCCTTCTCTGTCCACCACACCACCTTTTAGGCTCTTTTGTACAGTTTGTGATAAAAGGGGGCCATGCCACCAATTAATGAAATGCAGGTCTGCAGCCTAACCGTCTGCTTCTTGCAGCCCGAATTGCGGATGAAGTACGCTGCTTTCTAGCTCTTCACTGCTGGAAAATTAATCCCAGGTACTGTGAGACAGTGAGTGGGGGAAAGCTGGCTGTAAAGAGAATAAGGAGATGATGCAGTCACCAACTCCTTTCAGACCGTTACAATTAGCACCCTCCATCCAGCTCTGGCAACAGCCACAGATTAAAACAGCACAAGAAAACAGTGACCAACACTGCCAAGGGAGGCCACAACGACAGCAACAAAATACTTGTCAGGCCAGACAAGTTCTGTGTACCTGCTCGTGTAAATCTGAACTTTCTACAGCAATTTCAAAACAGCCCTTCATTAGTTAAAAGTTTAAAAACAGTGCTGCAGAGTTTAGAATAATTTGTCAGCACTTTTATTGTTTACGGGTGTATAACGGAAAGGTGGGGTTTCTTGGACATGAGGAAAATGGATTGGTGGATCTTTAGTAAATTAATATTTGGTGTTCACGCCTTCTTTTGAAAGAAGCATTCCCAGTACAAAATCATGTACCAGATTTTTTAAAAGGAAAATAAATGACTCAAGGTACAACATTTGTTGTAGGGTTTGGATTTGTTTGGGTTTCTGGTTTTGTTTTTGTTTTTTTAATTCCGTGGATGCATTTACAAAAATGCTCTCAAAAGGCATGGAGAAAATATGGAAAGTATATTCCCATATGAACATGAACTACAAGGACAGTCAAACAGAGGACTAAGATTATCCTTAGTTTTTGTTTGATAAACAGCAGTCATAGAACAGTCCAGATTTTGCCAACATGTGTCATGTTAAAGCCACAATGTCCTAACTACTTTCTCAACCCTGTAACATATTTTTTAAAACACTGACTCCCACTAAGGGAGGGAGTCCATCCAAAGGGCTTACGTGGACTACTCTAACTAGGATCAGGAAGGCATAAAAGTATCCTGAAGCTACCCTAGTATTAATTCCCCTGGCTGAAAATTCTCAAAATTTGCAAGAACCTCAGATCTGATGTCTGTATACACAAGTGTTAGGATGTGCATAATCATCTGCTACTCACTTCCTTGGAAAACACCTGCTTTGCATGGACATAGGCATTTACAACTGCACGTGCACCTAACTTCTGCTTTGTTTTAATGATGTAGCCAACTAGACACTGCTGCAGCATTTTACGATCTTGTGACGTGTCATATGAATAAGAGGATTTCAAATTTTCCTGTTCTATATAAAATACAGCCACGTTCACATACAAAGTAGACATTTTTGTATGCCTGATTTTGTTTTGCTGTCTGTCTTGCTGTTCATACAACCACCTAATTGTACAACAAATGCAGTGTTTGACTGTAGTCAGATCTGTCCCAGTGTGCATACTGATTTTCTGCTGCCGTTGTTATACTACCATTACATGGTAGTTTTTTAAGAGTGATTCTTACGTCTTTTCAGAAATAAATAATAGAGGAAGTGAATAGCAGAACAGTCACTCAATCTTTTGGTTAACTTTAATAAGGAAACGTCACAAGTGTCATCTAATAAAAAAAATGCTTACGGAGATCAGAAGAACTGAAGACATCAAATGAGACCCAATGGGAAACATAAACTGTAACGGGAGTTTGTCACAGCAAAATCTCTCCCTCTTTGTCCCATCCTAACTCCCACTCCAGATGAATATTCAGAAGTGTTGCATCATGAAGCAATCTATTACGTAACTGAGCCTGACAAGGACCTCTAATAATTTCATAGTATTCTTATCATGAACCAGTGACTCTTAGGACAGGTTTGAACCACATCATTTTAAGCATCCTACTGATATGCCATTTGCCCTGAGCACTTCCTATAGGCAAAAGAGACAATGTGCAAACCCATGGACTAATCCAGTCCATGGAAACCCAAAATTGTCTACATCTGTATCTTTTCTACTACCGACACAGGTTAGACTGTGCTTCTAACATGGGGATCTAAAGTTAAATGCCTTAGGTTAGGCAAGATGGATCCAGACTTTTTGATAGTTCATTTGAAAGGCCACAGGATTCCTGGGTGACAGTGGCAGGAAACCTGTGCTGTGTACCATGTCTTGCTCTCAAACAACAGAACATTCACATCAGTAAATCCATTAACATGGCGACATCCTGCAAAGAATAGAGAAATCTTGCGAATAAGCTGGGCTAAATATAGTTTCACAACATCTGTCAAGAGGAGATCTGACAGCCGTCCACGGCTCCAGCAGCTGGTATTCTTTGAAAGTTTCTGCTAGTCTGGTGGCTCCCACCGGGCTCGTAGCCAGTCCCTGCTCCTGCTCTCACGGTACAGCTCAAAGCAGCCACTTCTTCAATACGCTGCTCCTTTCCCCAAACACACTTCCCTCCGCAGTCTTGGGAGACTGCCAACACACAGTATATATTTAAGTAGCTTCCATTTACTGAAATGTCACCTCCTTCATTAGACACAGGTGAGTGTCTCTGTCCTTTTACCGTCTTTCTATGTCACCTGCCAATGACTTTTTTTGTTCAAGACTATGGAAATACTGTATTTGGTTATCTCAGTCTCCGCTTTTAGTGTAAATTAATGCCTAGGGTTAGTATCAAAGTAAAAAGTGTTACCTAGAGATGAGGCAAATTTACAGTTTTCTTTAGAAATCACACAGTGCTTTCTCTGGCTGCTGCTTAGGCATGTACTGCGATGGACAGTACAGCTGAAATCCTCCCAGCTCGTCACCTTGCAAGCACCTCGCCCAGAGTAAGGCAACAGCTTTCCCAAACTACAACAATTATAGACAATAAGCCTGAGTTTATTTATATTGACAATTATGGCAAAATGATCTACCTGTAATGGGAACCAAATTTAGCACTGGTAGAGCATACGATATTCATGAATTAACTTATTGAAACACATGACTTGGTATAGGCACATACAAAAAAATGACTGAAAGAGCAATAAAGATGGATCTTTACTGATACGCTTCTTTAGAAACAAGTTCCAAGTACAGATTTTTACTAGCACAAAGAATAGAACTAAAAAGACCCGATTTCTGTAAAAGGTTTACTAAAATAGACCTAGGAAACACACATAATTTTATAAAAGTTTAGAACTTCCAATGCAAAAAGTATTAAAATTACTTTCTTTTATCATTTTAATAACAATGTCTGATTTGTCAAAATAACAGTAAAAACTCTATAAATATCTGTTAAGGGATTATTCCAATAGCATGAAAAACTCTAGTGAAGAAATGACACAGAATATAGAACTGTCATCACGCATTTGCATATAAAAGGCTGTTTAAAACTGACAGGCACATAAACAGAAAATACATGCTATGAAATTAGTCATTTTTAAGCATGGATCTTTAAATAAAGCTGGCAGAGCACCTTCATTTTAGCTAACTCATTCTCAAGAGGAATCACAAAAATGGTGCAGCACCTAGCAACATATTTTCTTCAGCCTTGTATGCAGATAATAGTTTGATTATTATAATGTTTGCACATATCTTCATTAACTTACCTTAAGATATTGTTGATATTACTTGAATAATGTAGTTTTGTTAAGGATGTCACTTCACATTTGTGAAATAAAAGTATTATTTATCTTTTCAAAAGATTATCAGAACTGTGATGTATTAGATATTGGAGGCTGCTTGTCAGAAAACACATATATCACACTCCCAAGGATACCAAATAGAATGCATATTTTTAAAGGTCTTACGATGCAACGTTTGTAGGGAAATGAAGAGCTTTAATAGGCCTACCAGGAGACAAAAAACTCCTCTTCGACTTGTAAGTCCTTCCAGTGAGAAACAGAAGCAGCACACTTCAAGCTAAGTGTTGTATGACATATAAAATGACACCCTAAGTTTAAATTAATGCAAACCATACAAAATGCATATTGCTTTAAAAAAAAAAAAAAAAAAAAAGTAGTTCTGACAAGCAAATGGGAAAAAAAGAAAATATTTTCGCACTTCTTAAACTGAAAATGTTGACTCCTTCAGAGAGACATAAAAGTGGGGTTTAATGCATTTCATTTAAAGGCTGTGATGGCCAGGCTCCCACCCCATGTCCCCTTCTCCCAGTGAATGAGGAGAACCTGGACAGGGGCTGAAACCACAGTGGGGACCTGCATTCAAGTGTCTGACTCGTCAGGAGAGCCAGTTAACCAGCAGGCTCCAGAAACTCAAGTCTTTCCTCTCAACTGTTCTGCTCCAGGTCAATCCCTGCACCCTACGCAGTGGGCTAGAGAGTGCCAATGGCCCCCTTGGCTGGCTCTTCTCCCTGCTCCCAGGCTGACGGGGGAGGAATTCAACCTCCTACCTCTCTAACCTCAGGGAGCAAGCAGAGCCCTAGGAAAGACAGTGAAGTTATCTTCTCTGTTAGTTTTGAAAGTAATGAGCCTTTAAGTCCTTATTTTTCAAAATCTGTTGTTCAAAATTTCTTTTCGTAAAAGTGCCTAGCATTTAATAGAGCGGTACTTTCCAAAGCTGTCCAAGCACTGTTCCACTGAAAATTATAGATTCCTAAGAATTTGGTTTTATTTGGCTCCCTAGACACAAAATCAATTAGTAACAAAGCTTTGATCCTTTGAAAAATCAGTATTACTTACATCACAGTGTAAATTTGAAAAAAGCACAGAGCCTTCTGCAAGATCTGAGCCACAAACTTCTGTCAACAAGTTTTTTTCTGTACAAACTTCTCTTTGCCTCTTGCTTTTATTCAGTTTTAGAAACTACCCAGAGATTATCTTAATAGAATTCAGGTACTTACTCTAAGAGTAACAGACACAGCTTCTTTGTGATACAATTTGGATTACTCATTAAAAAACCCACAAACCAATGTTCACTAAATACATATGTAGGTCTAATTGCCATAACCACTGGTTCGCGATCGAATTTGAACTCATTTCATTAAAAGAAACAAGCTAAAATAAAAGTATTTCTTGTTAAAAAATCATTATGGAAATCACAGAAAAAAAGGAAGACGCTTTGGCAAGTAAGCTACCCCATCCCTCTCTTCAAAAGCAGAATAAACTGGTTTGTTTCCGACAGACATTTGTCTAAAATGTTTTTACAAACTTCAGGCATGGGAGATTCCACAACACCCCCACCAGTCTATTCCAATACTTTCTTACTTTGCTTATATTCCAAAAGTTACTGGACATTTAACACAATCCTCCATTGCATCAATAAAAGCCAATAATTATATTTGTAGACATGTACATATAAAAATAAAAACCTGTACGTGTTTTGTGAGGATATAATAAATGATGACAAAAATAATGCCATTTACTGATAAAATGAGTATTTTGTGATAGAATGGTAACAACAAGTGCTTTTCACTACTACTCATAGAATTATTGCTACACTAATTAAAACTTCATCAGCTATTTTTACGCTTGACTTTATTTTAGTAACATAAAAATGCACATTTGTACCTAAATGCCTGACCCAACTCTGGAATCGGTACTGAGCTGAACTCAGCACCAGCTTTGCCCCCATGTTTGACAGCAGCAACAACCGGTGCCCGTAGAACTGACCTAGGGAAGGAAGGTCACTGAGAGACCTGGGCTTAACAAAGTCCGTAACTATTAATTTAATTACTGTATGACCTAGAATATTACCCTTTTGACAAAAGACGGTATTACAGTTCACATAAATACAGTGTTTCAATACCCCTTCTAAGAAAAAGATGATGTACCACCTTCTACGTTTTACCAGAGCTTCCACAGCTCGTCAGATCTGTACTAAGACAGAGACCTGTCTTTAAATTAAAACTAATTAACCGAAAAATTATTTTCCATCTGGAAGTGAAGCAAGTTTAAAACTACAGTGTTTCATAAACAAAGACTAAAACTATAGGTAAGGTTTTCAATTGCTTCAGCAATGTTTCCCTCTTGCCCAAATATGTAGAAAAGCAATCCGGTTCTGAAATATAAAATTGAGCAATAATCAACAGCGTGAAAAGGAACTTCTTTGATTCACAACCAGTTCTGAAGGGTTACAAATACTGCTTGGGAGCAATCCAGATTTTTTCTTTAAAATCATATTTACAATATATATTTGCAAAAATATTACTAAAAGAAATTTCAAAATGAAAGTTTTTCTGCTTTGAGGCGAACCCGACTTTAACATTATGTACCTTGGACAGACTTTTAATTTGTTTTGAAAATTCAGGAATATTTCAGCTTTCTCAAAATCTTTTTTTGATACCAAATCCATGTAACAAATTTCAGAGCATTTTAGTACTGAAAAGCCACAACTAGACACGTTGAAAATGGAATACTTAATGAAGTTCTAACAAAATATTTAATGTTGAATCAATTGTGTTGCTACTGCTAAAATATTTCCCCTTTTTTGCTACATTTTTGATTCTTTCCAGTGGAATAGCTCCTATTCCCAACCGTGGCAAAGTCTACAGAGGCCAAAAATATTATTTTACCAAGCCCATAAAGAAAACCCATCTTATTTCATTTGAAGAGTTTTCTAAATTATGGGCATTCAAATTCAGTTACAAGTCACAAAAAAGGCTAAAAAAAAAGATCTAAGAAAAGGAGATATCTGAACCTTCAACTCGATTAAAAAGAGCAGTTAAGGATTATTACCAGATTGTTAATGATGGATATCTTTATTTTCTCTATACACTTTATGAACACTATACAAATATCAAACAGTGGTAACAAACACAAGGAAATTGGAGCAGGATTTACACAAGGAAGGAAGACGCAGGTAGGATACCCAGGTAACAGAGAAAGGGACATGCTGTTGGCATCTTCTTGTTTATAGAGTTGCTGAAGAGGTTTGACTATTTGCCTTTTCTTAGGGAAGGAGCAAAGCTCTGTGGGCTGCCTAAAGGGTGTATACATGCATCTATCTGTCTCTGTCTCTAGTCAGCAGCAGTGACTCAGTCATTATCGGACTTTCCGAACGGCAATTAAAGTGGCTAAAGTTAAACTCCTGCTGAGTTTTGCTAAGTGTAAAACATCCTAAAGTAATTTTTCAAATGAATGAATTCTGAATGAAACCGAAGCACATCTCCCAATTTAAGATGCAAAAGAAATGAATGATTACAATCTCTCCATTACTTTGTAGGTGATGGCACGATGTGTCGGTTTTGGAAATGAAGCCGGCGGGAGCTCTGGGTGCACCCTTTGAAAAAGATCTCTGAAAAAAACATCTCCACAACCCCCAGCTCACTTAAACCGTCCAGACTTCACTGTGCAGGGAACATTAAAAGGAAGTTTTCAGGCTGAATAAAATTTACATTTGCAGTAATAAATACTGTGGGGATGGACTTTAATTCTTTAGTAAGCGTCTAAGATTTTTCTTGCCTCTTTTATACATTGAGGATGCGAAGACAATTATGAAGAACCACAAGAATACCATGAGATATTTATGACTGCAACATCACCAGTACCTTCGTTATTTCTGCATCTCTACAAAATCCTCAGAAGTAGTTTATACTTTTTACTATGGAGCTCAAATGCCTCTTGCACTAGCTAGACTTTTGGAAAATTGATAGCATGGCATAAAAAAGAAACTGAAATTCCTAGAAGTTTGTATCACATGTAACATACGTAATGGTCTGTCTATTTGGCCAAATGGATTAGCAGGCTGGATTTGCAAGCATCTGGCTTTTGAATATCTTAAATCATTTTATAGCAAGCTTTTCACATTCTACCACCTCTGAGCATGCTCTGCCATACTTTCTACAACATATCTTCACAAATTCCTTTGTACTGTATTTCAAAGTCCTTGTGTAACACACTGAAGTGTTAAATAATGAGAGCTATTTAAGCCCAAACATAGACATATATATATTTTATATATCTATTTGTATATGCATTTTATATATATTATATATTTTTATGTATTTATATACACATATTTTATGTATTATTTATACACACACCAAATGTTAAATATGCTACTTATTCTAGTAAAAAGCCAAAGTTTGTCATATACAAACAAATCCTTTTAATTTTTGTCTGTCTTCCCTGTTCAAAGACAACTGGAAGAGCTACATAAATAATAAAAACAGGAAATAAAACACACTTTATCCATTATCAAGGGAACATTGTTTTAACAAGATGTATGGAATCACATTATCATTCTATTAATTCAATAATCTTGA
This sequence comes from Chionis minor, assembly GCA_013398295.1. NCBI lineage: Eukaryota > Metazoa > Chordata > Aves > Charadriiformes > Chionidae > Chionis > Chionis minor. Next base: position 690,247 of record VZSF01002286.1, read on the forward strand.
TGTTGTTACAAGACTGAGGCAGTTATCAAAGCAGGGGATCGTTCTTGTACGGAAGCATCACATCACTTAATGGGACAGAGATGTCACATAAACTACAGTGTCAAAAAGATAACAAATACAGGACTGAGCTTGTGTTGGCAATGAAGGTACCTTGGCATACATGGCCCCAGCAAAATAACTGGTATTTGATAAGCTTATAGATATGGCTGGTTTTGAAACTGCTATCATTATAGTGCTGCTTTCAAGAAATCCCTTGCAAACTGATTTTATTATTTTATTATTTTATACGTACATTCAAAATCTAGACATACTTCCTATTGACAGTGGTTTCGAACGTCTTTCATTAACTCAGCCTTACAATGACAAATATAAGACCACCTTCTCTTTTTTTTTTTGGAAATTAAAGGAATATTTGTAGTAATTATTCTAAAATGACTTTACCCTTGAGGACATCGGTTCTCAGGGTTTGCATGGGTTTTCAACTAAGCCTGTTTCCTTGGAGAAATTTTAGGAACTATTCTTCAGTACATTCCTGCTTAGTAACTGGCAGCCAAGCTAACATTTCTTACAGCTCTTTTTCATTCATATAGTTTTAGTCAAAAAGAATAGACTCCGGGCATGTAATTTCTTTTACGACTTGATTTCTGATAACAATGCCCACTCTCCCACCTACATGGTATACTGAAGTTTGAGACACACAGAAATTCAAGATCAGCACAAACTCATCTGAGTACACGTTCCTCCACTCTCACAGTGTCTAGACTGTATATGATTTGGTCTCACATCCATTACGAAGATATTAATAAAATGATACAGTTGCAAGAAGCCCTGAATTCTAATGACTTTTTAAGCTGACCATAGGTCTCCCGGTAAAACACCAAGACTGGCCCTTATTCATCTTTGAATGACATGTTTGTGTGACAGATAGATGGAGGCAGTTTCGCTTCTGCTAGTTTTAGCCTTAACTACTACATATGTGCTGCCTTTTATTTCATGCAGTTCATGATGGATACATCCTATGAAACCCCATGAAGAGAACCGGCTGCATTTGAACCACTCCGTGTTTAGCTAGCTGAGGTCATAAAAAAGGTACTATTGCAGCTACAGTGCTACAACACGACTATGGCCTATATACGTAAATAAAAAACTTGGAATTTTAGGTATGTCTGTATTTTACATATGTATTTATGTATACAAACGAATAGAAGACGCAAAGGTGGCACGGTGATTTAACAGCTCAAAGATGCCACGTTGTTCACAAATGGTGAATTCAGACAAAGACCAATTCAGGACTAAATACCGAACAAGACCCAAGTCCAGGTATCTTTTGTACATTACTACCAAATGCCAGCTTCTTAAGGCTATCAGTGTACAAGTCAGGATTTTCTGAAAGGATAACTGTATTGCTATTTTCTTCTGCTTGTGTTAGAGTAGCCACCATTACAACAAAGTGACAATTGTTGAAAAAACAGTGACTTTAACAGCATCTGCTGTATTTGGTATTCCTCAGAAACCAATAGCGGGCAGATGCCCTTCATGCTTTCTCTCACACTTCTGCAAGTTGTGACAGGGGCAGTACATATAAAGTGTATACTTTTCCAGCTCCAGCTCCAGCCCCAGGTTATACAATAGTTAGTGAATGCACAGCCAAGTTTGGGAATGGATTACTACAGTCTGACCTGAAGGAGAACTGAAAAGGTAAAGCTGACTGAAGAAAGCAAACTTCTTCTTAGAAAAGTATTTCCTGAATTCTCCTAGATTTCATCCTTAGCATTAACTAAAGCAAGATTACATGGCCAAAGTCTTTTTGTTCTATTTCGCTCTTTGCAGATTAATCATGGTTGATAATGAAAACTACCGTCAATCTAGCTGCAGGCAAAATAAAGTCTGCATGGCCATCGTACTGGCATTTCAAAAGCACTAGATCAGTGTGATATTGTGACATTTAAAAGGCAAGAAGTCCCACTTAGTCGCTTTACTACTACTTTGTGTCCATCATGCCACCTGGCACACAACAGACGTGTTGTCAGGAATACTGTCTACATCCTGAGTGAAAAACAAAACTCCAAAAGTGAATGTGAGGGACAGAAACTATAGAAATGAGGAAAAATTTCACTTACATTTATCCAAGATGGCTGTCGCTATTACTGTTGAAACTCTGCTATGGGCTGAGGTCACAAGACCCTGTAAGCTAAAATAGAGAAGCTTCAGCTGAGGGTAACTGAAGCTGCAGCACATTAAAATACATTTTAAGGTTATAGGTATTGATTGGAGTTTTAACTTCTTGATCTATTTTCCCCAAGGCATGAAAAGTGACCTTTATTTTGGTCATTTTTCACGCCTGGAGGGAAGAGTTGTTCAGTATTATTCCTCTACCTCATTATAAGTGTGTATGTATGTTATATACAGTACATTATATGATAATATGATGGTTTCATTGGCATGAGTTTGGAGTTGCCACATTATTCACAAATGGTGAAACCATACGTGATATATGTAGATTCTCCCAAACAAAACCAGAATAAAACCTTTATACAACATCACATCATCATGTATGTAGAAAATGTGAACTATATAAAAGAAAAGCTAGTTTAAAAATCTTCAAAAATGTCTTAAAACGCATCACAGAGCTCTTTTTCCTTTCTATAAAGTTGGGGTTTTTTTAAATTATGTACCTCTGAGGGAGTCTGATAACTTTTGTATCTTAGAAACAGCAAAATAACTTTAAAATTATTTTGTATTCATATGAGTATTGCAGTTTGAAAATCTATTGCATCTTAACCTCCCAGGGATTAAATCAAATATGTGATCTACTAGGCAGTTGGAATATTCTCTTAACCTGTGTTATAAGGACCCTGCTGTTGGCTTCAGTAAATGGGAAGATGATACTGAATTTGCCACTAATTTTGGACTGAGCATTCCCTCTTCTGGCCCACAAGTCACTGTGCTTTTGGGAAAAGAACTGTCATGCAAAAGAAAAAAGGAGAAAACGGAAAATAATACCTTGGGAAATTACTGTTAGAGTTAACAGCAGAGGTTTGTAACAAGAGAAGAAAAGAGACTAGTAAAGTTCAGCTTAGAAAAGTTCACGACAAACAACCCTGCAGTTTATTACCTGTGCTAGGATTGCATATGACATCTGCTCATGTAAATATACACTTGTGTATATGCATGTATAAACAGACAAATGCAATGTGCAAAACCAAATATCTAGAATGTGTTTTCTAAGTATTTCTATATCTGAAATCAAGAAAAGCAATTTCAAAAGCACAAGGAATGCAATGAATCTGAACTAGAGAAATCCTGAAGCAGACAAGTAACAACAAAAGTACACATATCTCATATATTCAATATAATTGAAAGAATGACAAGTTGCCAAGAAGTACAGTGAAGGGTGGAATCTCTGTGCTTTCTTAGTAAACTTTAAAAAAAAGGAATTCCCATCACATCACATAGCTGTTTACTTCATTTCCTGTGCAACCATAACTCAGTTTGTAATAGATGAGAATAATAGATGAGAACTAAAAACTACCAGGATACTGTATCATTTGGTTGTATTCAAAGAAATAGCGTGCAAAATTAAAACTAAGAAATCCAAACTGTTAGATGCTATAAACATTTGTATAAAACCAAATCTAGGAATCATCAAAATCCTACCTAACAAGGCAGCCAAACATGTAGTTTGAAAGATGAATAAACAAGAGAACATGATTCTAACGAAACTGACCACTGGGGAAAATAATAGGTAAGATTTTCCTACCAAAAAACCAGACTGCTTCATTCTAGATTTTTAATAGAAAAAGACAGCAAATGTTATTGAAATTGTGAGACTTAAAAGAAGTGGTAGCTAAAGTGCTTGTGATAGAATCCTAAATAATTCACCTTTACCAAATCCATTTCAGTACTTAGAAGACAACTAGCCTGAAGTTTCATCAAGTAGTCTGAAGTTTCATGACTGCTTGTAAGCCCACAAAGAATGAGTATTTCCTAGTCTCAGTGACAGATCATCAGAATGCCATATCTCAACTGAACTAGTTGCTCGCCCTTATCTAATGAGAAACACTAACAAAAAAATAGCAAACTGAAACGGAATTAATTATTCCCTCCATGAGCAGAGAGACTTCCATAACAGAATTTATGCAATCTAAACAGAGTGTGTTTGACTATGCAGAATGTAGTCTAATATGCTCAGTGTGTAAAGAGGTAAAGCTCTATCGACAATAAGCCTGGCTCATTTCATAAGCAGTAATTTATTTAGAAGAAAAAATAATGAAGAAAAATAGAAGTGGGAATGGGGGGAAATCGCTCTACCAAATGCAAAAAGTCTATGCTATAAACACCTATATCCTGACCTAGTCATCTGAGGTTACCTATATATTCAAAGGAGAAAAATGGGCATTTCTGTGGCACAATTCATTAAATCCTAATTAGATGTCTAAATCAGATCAGATAAACTGTCTCTTAAAAGTGTGTTGACAACCATGTGTTGACTAGAAGTGCTTTGACTATGAATGGTGACAAAAGGCTCTCGAGCCTGAACTACTACGGTGAAGAGACAAGGTGTAACCCTCTACCCTCTGCTGAAAGTCCCCTTCCAAGAGACCAATTAAATTATCTAATGTCGACTTCCCCTTAGTATGCACCTGAAGCAGTCATTTGTATTTATGTTAAACAGATGTAAAACCAGACTACTCTGTATTGACTTCACTCATTCAGACTATATCAGATAGATGCCATGTCCTAAAACTTATTCCAGGTGAACAGCAAAAGTAAAACTGCCATCCACTTTGGTTTTCATTCAGGTATGGGAAGGTAATGAAAGAAGAACACACCTGAAATCCTCAGTCATATCATTCTATCATCAGATGTATGGACATCCCTATAATACTCTATATGCTGCTAACCAACCAACCAACAACACCCAAATCCCCTTCTTTCCCTTCCTTTTTGAAGAAAAACTCTTGTTAATTAAACAAATGAAAAAGTTACAATCTACACGTGCGCACACACACAGAGAAACCAGCCAGGGAAACTTAGGTACTAACTTCATATAAAAAAAAAATTATTGAAAAAATCAGCATGATGCTTCCGGAAGTCAGATGGTCAGTTAAGTCGACTCTCATGGCAATACCTATTTAGGGAAAACTTTGTTTTGAATAGATTTCCCTAAATCAGATGTAGCCAAAATTAAAAATAATAAATAGTAAAAACATGTTTTTATTGTGTAGGAGCTCATGATAAACTTTTCCAATGTTATATACCTTTCAGCTTCCCACGGCTCATAATATTAGATGTGACAATAGCATAGGCCTCTTTAGAGGTACATATGACAAACTTAGGCAGCCAGCAAGGGATCACCATTTTGATAATCAATTTCAGAACTGAACTGAATTTCCAGAAATTACTTGAATGAAAATCAGTTTACAGCATGATGGGGGTTGGTACATTTGGTCTGAATGAATCAGGCGGATAAAAATAATAGAAAAAGATAAACCATATTATTTTGTAAATATTTACAGATTAATTCAAATTTATTGACTACAAAAATTAATCAGAAAGCAGACTGACAGCACCTCACACAACTCGGTGATCACCATAAATCCAGACAACGTACCAGATTTCAGCAGAATAGAGGTCATGTTTTAAATGAAGGTAGAATTTGTTATGCATTATTCATCCATCTGAAAATATTACAAGGTGGGACAACTTTTTTATAGTTTATTACCATAGCATATTACAAAATGCATTTGTAAAATAAATGTTTAACCGATGAGTCTATGACAAGTCTTTACAAAGCATATTATAAGATGCAAATACTGTTAAAATACGTGTGCATGTTTAATGCATGAATTACAGTCATCAGGCATGGTATAAATTGTCATAAAATTTAACAAATGATAATAAGATATTTATAAATGGCATCTAAACATAAAATGTGAAGTAAATGGTGCTAAAATTAATCCTTGTATGAAGGCTCTTTCTTTCCTTTTTTACTCAGAATAAACCAAGTTAGGTGATTTTTGTTTGCATCCTACTAAGCAACATTTGAGATAAAGCTCTTCTCGGTAAGCTTCCAAGGCAGACAGAAACTTCAGTCTTCAAAAGATTTCCAGAATAAAATTATAGACAGTTCTCCATCAGCCAGGCAGCATTGAGTAGTTTTAACAACACTTTCAAGTTTTTTTCTAATGGAGAATTAAAATGCGCTGAAAAAATCTGAGTTATTACTTTTACAGACAAATTTTCTGAGGAGGTAAACCGTTGAAACTATATTATAACACTTTGCCTACTCATCAAAAAAACCCCTTCAAGTAGGGAAGAAACAACAACCTTACCTTTCAAATTTTTTACGTTGACCAGTGACACACAGTTTACAGACCCTGATCTTTATAAGCCTTGTATATGCTATTATAATAGCTATATGCTATTATAGTTTTCTTATAATTCAATACCATATCGCAAAACATTGATCAGACAAAAGCTATTTATATTTTGGCTTATGTGTAGAATATAAACAAAGCGCTGTCACCAGGATACTTCCCAGCTGATTACAGAAACAAAATTTGTCAGTTTGAAAGAGAAATTTATATACATTCCATCTATAAGACTCAGACTAAATGGCAGACAAGATCCTGAAAATAAAGAAGCGTCCTCAGTTCCAAAATCATCAGATAATTGTCTGGAAAAAAAGAACAGATTGAGTAAGAGAGAGAGAGAGAACAACTACAGGGAGATACCACAGTCATGTCTTGCAATCTTTTGTGCAGAGATTTGCTGGTACGTGAAATCACTCATAATTACAATACAGAACTTTAATGATTTCACTGTAACTAAATAATGTTATAAATCTAGTTTAAATCTGCCACGTTTCAGCTGCTGAAGAAGTTGATCTCCAGCTTCTGAAGCACAGTCAAAGAGCATTAGCTGGATCTGAGAAGTCTGATCCTGTGATAGGAATGTTGACATTGTTCTCTCTTAATTTTCTCTGAAGTTTAACAAGATTGAATGCCTGGAAACAGGACCTAAATACATTCAAGAAAGAAATAAAGTACTAATTTTGACAGAACGGGCATGGGAAAAAAACATCAAACTTTTAATGTTTTAAAAAATAAACTTACAAATTCATAGATGAAAAATCTATTTCAAGCTTTTGAACACAAAGGGCTTTTGAGCCTCACGTTGCTGGGAGAATGCGAATGGGAAGGATCTCCAGCTTTTATCATGTCACCCTGCCCACCATTTGTAACGCCCCAGGACTGCGCACTCACAAACACAGCGTATTAGGATCTGACGCAGTATCGCCTACTCTCACACTCTTCTGGACACAAACAATGTACTTAGAAGCCTGAATTTTGAGCTGATATCACAAGTGAAGACAGGCGACATCTCAGTTAGAGGATTCAGTGCATGTTAGTAGCTGCGCCTTTACTGCGCTTTCTCCAGACCTGTTTTACAAGGAAACGCAGGTGACCACACACGTCTGTGGAACGTGCATAAGGAACCCTCTTCCCTTCTCATCTGTGGAACCACAAAACATTTTCAGTTGCACATTATATATTTCCGCACTGAAAGCTTTAGTGAAAGCGCTAAAATAAGGTCCCTGGTGCAGACGTAGTCACAGCAGTCTTGCGATCCCACTGAGAAAACAACAAATTGAGCCAAGAGGTACTCCTGCTATCGGCATGTCGTAGTCAGAGTAAACAGTGTGCTAAGTGCCTCTGAACTTTCCGGCCCAGGAAGGTATTCAGAGAATTTGTGGCTAATTGCTTTTTTCCTTAAAAGCCCTCACATGCAAGGCCCTCCACAAAGTATTTGTTTCTTCAGCTTTTCCAAACATAAAGGAACCTTGCAAGCTGGCAAAGCACAAGAGGCTTTGAAGTCAACCCTAAGCCATTCCTTTTTGTGTGTCTATCTTGTTTCCTAAAGATACGACCATTTGGGGAAAATGATTGAGCAATCATTTCTTGGATAAGAGTGACTGTCTCAAAGTTAAATTGAAGTTCAAGAGGATACTGCTTGGAAGTGTGAAAAATGCCAGGCAGGACACTCCCTCATCCTTCCAGCAATGGCATTGCTCCCGTCTTTCTTGTGACACTGCTGTTTGACCTTATTTGTAAACGTGGACAAGTTTCCAATCAATCCACCAGAGGTTAAAAACCCCAAAACACAACAGATGACAAAAACAGAACACAAACCAAAATGATCAAAATGCCCTAGAGTAAAGTGAGGTTGGAAAAAGATGATGAAAAGATGAATGTCATAAATAAAATTAGCAATAAGTAGTTTCTCTTTTTCGTATATTCTTTTTTCCTTCCAAGGGTTATATGACAAATACTTAAAAACCCAACATATATTCCAGACATTGTTTAATAAAGGAAGTGGTCTTACCAGCATCTACAGCTGTTGTGCAATTATAAATGCAGGAAATCATTAATGAGAAACATATAGTAATTTTCTACATACATTTCCATAGCTGACATTGCAGCCTTCTTTGTTGAGCAGATACACATCTCTGTGGTAGAACGATTCCACAGAAACAAGGGAGCCAGCAGCCTGCTGGTTCCCAGAGAAATTTAGTTAATTTGACAAACTAAAGACTATTTTCAGTCCTAAAGAACTACATATTAGCTGGAATTATTTTCATATGTGTAACTACTCAACAGGCTTTAAAAACAGCTGAAATCTGACAATGAGAGTATGTCTTCTTTCAAAAAATAAAATCCTGTTTTGCTTTTATTTTTGCTTTCCCACTTTATCTTGGTTTTCTTTGTAATTAATTATTCACTTCAAAAAATGGCTTTTTTCCTGATGTACTTGGCAGTTTATGCTAGACACACACGTTAGGAAAAGGTCTGCTACTCTAAACACGCATTGTCACCTGCAGTTTCATGGTTTCATACTACAGTAGGCAAGGTGACAAAAGTCCAAATGAAAATATGCACCGTTCACTACAAAGAAAGAAACTACAGTGTGTTCATCTTGGAAGTTTGGTGTAGTTCAGATTCACAGAATGGTACCAGTACTCTTTGCATGCATACTTAGAAAAGAAAGATTTTTGAGTAAGTAAAACAGGACTTTTCTTGAATTGTAAGTAATAAGTGAAATGGAAATAATTCTACTGTTCGGGGAATAATCAATATTTTGTATTGAATCTCCAGACATCCTGTCTTTGTGTTTTTGCACGTGTCTGTATTTGCATCTTCTGCTAAATTCTTCATTCTGTTGGTGGTTTGTAAGTTTCTCACCCACAGATTTCTCAACAAACTTTATTGTATGACTAGTTACAACGTCTTCTAGCCTAAAGATTGACAGAAGTGCAAAGATATGTCCTTTAAAGCATGTCCTTGAGGACAAGAGTTGACTGCTCATTCAACAGATTAGTGTAGCTAAATAAATTTTCTTTAGAGAAGATATTGTCTCATTTAAAAAGTATGAAATCCTAAAATGCAAGGCAGTCCAAGGAAAGGAGGTGGTTAGAGAAGTATCGGTAAGTCTTCATCTCAAGGTCTTATGAAAAAGACTGTACTGCACTGAAACAGATAGATTATTCATAGCAATCAGAAGGCAATATTGTGTCTGTCTTAAAGAACAGGACAGTGCCAAGGGATTTAGAGATTGGAGTTTTAATCTTTATACTTCACGTCCCTCCTAATCGGACCACTACAAGGTTGCTATCTTGGCATTCATCTTTCAGGGTCCTGATCTAGCCTATCTGCAATTAGTCTGATGGATTTACACATTCTTTAGGCAGGAACAGAAGATGTTCTGTGGAGTAGAAATCCAGTTTACGCATGAACACAGGCTACTGTGGCTCCACTGAGACAGGATACAGAGGAAAATGAGAAACAAAACAGAAACAGAGAAACAGTATTTGGTGTGTCTGTGATACGACTGTACCATTAAATAGGATAAACAATAAATATTCTTCAGGGGTATATAGTCCACACCTACAGAGACAGAAGTGGAAGGAGTATGACTGAATGTTGTCCAATCCAGGCAAAAGCTTTCTCATTTAGACAACTGAATGAGGATCACCTTTCTGGCAGGAACTGTGTGAAGGTAACAAAGTACTTGCTCCGAGAAGAAGAGTTTTCTATGCAGTTACACCAAGATTGCAACTAATACAGTGCTCCCAGAATACCAATAATGAAGAGGCCATGGTATATTTTGCTTCTAATAGTCTAGAATTATAAAAGTATGTACCAGGAAAGGACTGAGATCAAGTATAAAGCAGAACAAAGCACTATACGAGGAAGTTACATATGAAAAGCCTCTACAGACAATTCACAAGAATGTGTGCACATATATATATATTAAAAACATAATTCACTTATCCGTACAAAGGCAGTTTGAGTGTAGTTCGGGTAACTGATCTGGGTAAATAACCTGATATCATGTTCTTTCGGAACCAAAGCTCCATCAGTTTTTCAAATGACAAGTGTTTTCTACCTGCTCAAGATTTAGAGAGTAAAGAAATTTCACAGACATTAAATGCAATCTTTTTTCCTCAACTAAGAAATTATTATTAGCATTATTAATATTAGAATTTCTGCTAACATTTTTTAGAAACAACCTAAATGACATTTGCAATTAGAATATAATTTATACAGAAAAACAATTACTCTGGTTTTGAAATAATAGCTCACTGATAAAAACTATTACATACAGCAGACTCTCACACAGAGACACATATGAACGGGAATGAAACCACACTCCCCTGTGGCTTTCCAAGTACAGCTATGCTAGGACTTACATACAGACACAATGTACGGTCTGAAATAGTTGGACTGAACTATCTGTGGAGAGAAGGAAAAATGAAATGATCCTTTTTTAGGCTACTGAATGGTACTTTTATATTAAAATGAAACAACCCAAATTCAGCTTAACAGCCTCAAAATAAAAATGGTATTACAATATTTTTGTCAGCACACTTCTCACTTTTCATAAATCTTGGATTGTTTCCTTGTTTCCGTTCTCCTGCAGACTGAGGAAAGATGTGCCTGTTACAAGAAGATACTACTTGTTTTCTCTCCCACATTGCGGTTATACTTAATTTTTAACAATCAGTGTAAACAGTCATATTATCAATGTAAGCAGTTAAATTACTCCTTCAATATGTATCATATTAATCAACACTGTCTTTCTTCCACCACCATGGCATTCACTCACTTACCATTCTACATTCCTCTGGAGTGCCACAAAGTCACCTCTAATCTTGATAAGGCTAAATAAGTTTTTTGGTCATCTACATTTTGACACATACAATATCCTTCAGCCCATTTTCCAGCTCATTAATAAATGTATTAAACAATGCTGTTTAATGTACAGGTCAGTGGTAGACAGAAATGTTAACCTTTTGCCATGCTGAAAATTGACAATTTACTCCTACTCTTCTGTCTCTTAACTTGTTTCTAACTTATGATAGAACTTCAACTTTCACCCAGAACTATTCAGTTTTCTTAATAATCACTGGTGAAGGACTGTCTCAAAGCCTTTTTGAATTTCCTTTTGAATCATATCTCTTGGTCCTCTTTTAAAAAATTATTTATTTTTTAGACATTTACAAATATTTCTTGTAGATTGAAAATACCGGAGCCTTCTTAACAGATGCGATAGAGATGTGTGTGCTCTGCAATTTCAGTAAACTTTGAGGCGCAGAAGAAGAGCATGATTTGTCCCCCAGAAAGGTCAGACCACCCAATACTTCCAGCCGAATCAGTAATGCAGAAAAATTAATTATAAGGCTGTATTTTATCCTGTTAGAGTGAAGCACTTCAATGCACATGGTAAATCACACAGGCGAGGAAAGACTCGGGAGCGATGGCAGCGGTAGCATGGGAATTACTGCAACCGTACGAGGGCTCCCACACTGCTGACCAGGACCATACTGTCCGCATTGCGCAGACACGGAGTGGGAAGATTGTCCTACATAAGACAAGAGATGACAGTGACAGACTGATAGGAAATAACCTGTCATGATAGCAGGCAATGTATGTGCCTAAGCTTTCTGTACATAAACTGGAGAAGTCTGACTGACTGACTTGGAGGAGGATAATGAGGTAACTCACAATCATTACAGACAGCACAGAAGAAAGTACAATAGGGCTTATCTGAAAATCTAAAAGTAGGAAATTAATAGCTCCTTTTTTTTTTTTTTTTTTTTCTACTTTATGAGGAATAATGGGTGGAATCGTGAAGTCAGTCTGTGAAGGATTATAAAACCAAAAACAAACTGCCTGTATTTGATGCTTTGAAGGGGAACTGGGGAAAGACTCAGAGAGAGATGTTAGGAAAATAATCTGTGCAGAACACTGGCAGCAATGAGACAAGATGACATTTGTCATGTGCTGAAAAGAGGCCAGTTGTAGTAACTGAAATGTGGAGAACCTGCGTGAGAGTTTCAGCTCAGCGCACAGCTTAAGAAGCTGTACCTTAGTATGGATGTGAGAAATAGGAAAGATATCCAAATTCAAGATGTTCGTGCTCCAAACTTAAGACAACCAACATGCTGACACAGTGGACAGTGACGGATAAAGGGGGTGAGAGAGGAAAGATTATTCCTCTTGGTCTTGGAGTTGATGCCTAAGCAGCCACAGGTTGGCATCAGGAAGATGGGATGAGTTTTATGTTTGGGATTTTTTTTTATTTTTTTTTATTTTTTCAGTAGAGGAAATGGTATCTGGAGTCCAAATCACGAGGATGATGATTAGGTTTCTCATTTACATTAACTACAATAAAGATTCTCTGCAGAAAATGACAAAGGATAAAAAGAAAACCAGGGAAGTGTAGGATGGAATTGGTAGAAGAGAAACTCCCTGCACTTACTAAGAAGAGCATACCTACTGAGCTCACCAACTGGCTAAAGGGATGAAGAAGTGAATGGCTGAGCAAAAGTTGTCAACGAAAGCTGCAGCTTCAAGTATGGACTTCGTATCAAATTTGTCAGCTTCTGTCACAAAATCAATTGCATTTTTTGATATCGCTTTGTTATTCTTTCATATCCCTTTTCATGGCAGAATTCATTTAAATTTTTTGAAAATAAAAAAATTCCGATAGAAGGGTACAGTTGACAAAATCTGTTGCTATTAGCGGCACTGTCAGCTCAGCCTAAGAGGTGAACCTGCTGTACCCAAGAGCCTGTCCTTAGACACTTGCTATGAAAAGTCACCTTCAGTTACAATTTATGTAGAGATTATGCATGAAAGAAGACAGAGTTTTGTTCTTGCCAATTGCTCAGTATGAAGCATTAGTTTCCCAGCAGACAACAGAAGTAAGTTGCCAGCGATCCTTGAAGCTAAAGTTCTCTTCTGCAATTACAGAAGAGAGTTCTTTTACCAATACTGTCTACAAGAAATACCATTTAGATGTCCCCAAAACAGTTACTCGTGTGGTATTTGGATTATGAAGCCAGCAAGATACTTAATGCAACCTAGCAACTCTCATTTTTGTGTAAACACGTATTTAAAGACCCATCAAACAGATTGTTACTAGCATTCTGCTTAGTAATCCAGAAATACAGAAACTGTTAAGATCCAGAAACTGTTAAGATCAGGAAGTGAATTACACTATTTTGGAGAATTCAGGGCAGCGTGTTTCTATTGTTTTGCCAATGACATCTGAAGACATTTAAAGTATATACAACTGCTCTAGACATCACCTAATTTATTCGCTTGGCATTTCCTAGCACTACACCACAGCTATTCTAATGCAGCTAAAATGAAATGCGGGAACATGATAAGCAGAAATCATGTCATATTTTGTTAAGATTATTGGCACTGTGTTTTTTCTTTGTGACTGCCATATTGTTCTCAGAAATATTAAGAATTGGCTAATAATGGTGGAAATGGGTCCAAAGTACAAGAAAGGTGAACTGATAACTCAAGACTCAAGCCCATGGTAAAGTTGATGACAAAGTTAAGCGTAAAGGAGTTAACATAAGATGCATCTGCATACAAAAGCAGAGCTAATTTCAGGGTGAATTTAAAAAAAAACACCTCACACGGCTCTAAAGCACTCCAAGAATGAGCAAAGCTCCAGTGACAGAAAAGAAGGCTCAATACTAAACCCTTACTTTTATGCCTTCTGTCTAAACTTTAAAAACAATGTAAATTTCAGGAATTTAAAAGGTGCTGAAGATGCTAAGAAATATGTGATTCATAAAATAACTCGGAAAAATACTGAATTCTATATAGTTTAGTCAGTACGCTTTTTTCTGATTAATACTGTTTTCATCTAATCTTACAACTTTAGCATTATGTTTTGAACTTCAACGATAAGACCCTTGATTAGTACAAAGGAGCATAATTTATCAAAAAGGAGTTGCAGATTTAGGTCATTCAAAGACGTTATTAGACATTATTTTATTGTAACAATCACCACTTATTTTGTAATTAAAACATTGTAATGTTTTAGCTGGCATTTTAAACCAGCTATTAGAAAATAACTTATGTTTACAGCCTAACAGCACCTAAATATACTGGCTTTCTTAACTCTATGGGGAAGCCTTTCAAATCAATAAATGGAGATACAGCAATAAAACTCCCATCAAAGTCCACGAGAGGCATGTGGCTTAACACATTCTCCTATGTGTATCATATTAGCTATCAGCCTGTTCAACAATATGCTTTTAAGTAAACACAAAGCTGAATATTAATTGAGCAAAGGGTACGCATGATTATGTTTAGTCAGGTTAAACAACATATAAGCAACAGATTTATCTTATACTGAAACAAAGCAAAAAAAACCTGTTGAGTTTGATCCAGAAAAGCTATAAAAATTAACAGCAGATGAAATGTAACGTTTATGAAAAGCTGCATTATATTAAAAATTACTTCCAAGGTTTTTTTAGAATTATAGAACTCCTCATGAATATTTTACAACTTTAGAACAGCCAAGTTTCACTTGCTCTTTTCACTGTATATTGGCCACTATTTGTGTTTTATTAATTTGTATCCTGTGATTGATACCACTAAGGCGTGTGGCTCGCTTGCTGAGTTTGTACCCCGTGAGGATTTAGCCAGCAAGCAGCCACCCCACCGACAGCCAGGAGAAGCTGGGGGTAAACAGGCACTTCAGCACCTGACCTGCTCGCACTGGTGGTGGCTTGTTTAGCTCCAGGATGTCCCCCACCCGGGGAACACCTAGTGCTGCTCTAGCGTGAGGCAAAAACTTAAGGAACTGCTAATATACTGCTAAAACTGCCCATGACATAGCTATAGAGTGTACAGAAGATGCTTGTGTGTGCATGTTTATATACATTATTCTGTAGATTTAGCTTAAAATTAAGTGCCTTATTATATGCCGCAAAATCAAAGATTGCTCCTTAGAGGCTTACAAGTGTGGCTATGGATTCCTGTTTATAGTTGATATTGTCAGGTGAAGAAAAAAGGTTCATTTATATGAGAGCAGGCAACTGGTAGTCTACAGGTATCATCCAGGTCATCTATAGGTATCTCCTGTATCAATATCATACCAAATGCTCCTCCTTAATCAACTTCTATTCATTCATCAGTCTCCACAGAGATTAAAAAGAAAAACAAAACAAAACAAACAACAAATGGACCAGATATTCAGCCATATATCACAATTTGGAAGGAAGAAAAAAAATTAATAGATAAGTAGTAATTCTACCCATGAATTAGTGAAAGATATTTTTAGCTAAGGTTCTAATAATCCAAGTGATGTAGCTGTATACAAAAGACCAAAACAGTAAAGATTTTTTCGTAGTGGATACAGGTGTAACCTTCAGATGTTATAAACTGATGAAACTCACTGCTTCCTTGATATAAATTACGTTGCTGACAATAAAGTGCATTTTGAGAGAAAAGAAATCACTTTGCCATCAACTGACAATTTTATTTGCAGTGGGAAGAGAAACGCCTCTGGAAAAGCACCCCATTGAATTTTTCCTTGTTGCAGCCTGTGCTGGAGCTGTCTGTTCAGGGCAACTATTTTCAAATCGTGTACTGATACAAAATAAAATACTGAAAAAATCTTAAGCACAGCGTGATATTCTATCTTCATTTTCATAAACGTGATACACCGTGAGCTAACACAGAGGTGACATCTGAAATAATGGACTAGGCCTTCCCTAGTGTTTAAAAAGGCAAAATTATAGAAAATCTGTGCTGATTTTGTCCAGTAAAAAGTTTGCTTGAGGGTCTTCTGCAGAAATATTACCTAAGTTTACAGGAAAGAACACCCAGATTAGAAGTTGCAGAGAGGTGTCGCTCTTCATGTCATATTGCAACTCACTTTAGTTGCAGTCTTCAAAGAAGCCACTCTCCTCTCTACAAAAAACAAAAAGCAGCGCTGTTTTGTAGGGACAAAAGTGCCCAAAGGACCGAGTATGAAGAATGTATTCTAGAACCTCAGGAGCCTCAACTACTTTGTGATTTTTAAAACCTTCACCTTAAGTACATGAAATGGCATTTCCTGAACTACTGCTTATTTGTGCTTTGTAACACACACATTGAAGGAAGTTGGTGTACATTTTTAATACATTTTCTGCACTGCATAATAAGGTTTTTCCTTCTGTGATGGAACTGCCCTTTCAAATAAAATTAACAAAAACAATACTGTACTTAAGAAAGGATGTCTCCAGAACTCCTAATAAAGCTGTTTGTAACATTCAATAAAAATATTCATGAGACAAGCATCTCTAGGCAAACCTTCTACCAAATAATAAGCAAAAAAAAAAGAAAAAAATCTCTTCCAATGCTATCTTTAACCTCAGAGACATTCTTCACATGAACATCCACATTTTCTATTAAATTGCTACTTTTAGACAGTACACTGTGTAGTATGATCCTCTTAATCCACAATTCAGGACTGATAATCATTCTTTCCTTTGTACATTTCTAGGGATCTGCTGAAATGCTTGGCTGCCTAAACTACAGTAATTTCCTTTATGCAATTGTAAATTATATTTTGTAGAAGTGGAGACTGATTTTTAAAAAAAAAAACATTTTTCCTTTCAAGAAACTTAATAAAGCGAAGAAAATTCAAGAGGAAGAGACATCCGCAGCTTTTTAGGAACACAAGGAGGCAGAACAAAACACATAGAAAAAATTATCATTTTAGAGTTACAACATATGTACTTTCCTCACCCAAGCTGACATACAGTATAGTGTACTTTATATAAACATACAGCTTGTGTTATTTTTATCTTGTAACACTTCTTTCTCATCTCTTTAAGACACCAATGAAGAATATTGACTGAATCATAAATGTTTCCCCCTGCTTATTGGTCATTTTCTCTGGAATAACACGATCTGTTTACTTTATATACTCTCCGTTCAAACTGTGCCAAAGTGGCTAGGGCCAGTAAAAGAAATAATGCATTCCCTGGAATACCACATGAGCAACCCCCAAATCTGAATAACGGCAGCAATAGAAATTTAAAAAGAAAAAAAGAAAAGGAAAAAAAAGTGTGGCCCTACTATCACGTTCATTAGGGAGTACTGAAAAGATAAAAAGGATTGCAAGGCTTGGCAATAACTTAAAGAATGTAGCAACCAATTTTAATTAATAGCAATATTATACGATTAATTTATATGAAATTGCATTACATATAGAAAATTCACTCAAAGAAGTACCATTTTTTCACTTATGGGTGATGATTAACCCACAGAAGCCCAAACTTTACCAAATAAGGGGTAGCAGTCCATCAAAGACGCTACAATGAATGACTTGGATTCTCTGAAAAGTTGTCCAGCTAAAAGTTCTGCTCAAGATGTTTTTTTACACAGATACAGGCTTTGGAAATCAGTATATAAAATTATATCCTCATTAGTTTGATGTATGGATGTTTATAAGAAGGTCCAGCCACTAGACTTGCTGAGACTCAGAAGTACTAAATCAAAACCAAACCCAAGTCATTGCCTATTTACAATGTAGACCTTGTTTTTATTACCTGGTTATTCTTGATAGTGCTGGGTGAGATCTTTCAAAGACATGAGAATGATACCACCTAAGGCTGTAATTTGACATACAGCTTTTCTCCAGCACAAATGAAACCGGTCCCTATTTCACAACGCTTTACACACAGAGGTTGAAGTCAGGCCATAGAGTGGCATGGATTGCATGTTTTCACATAGATTTCTTCAAACACATATGGAGGACTGAAAACTCATTCTTATTTCTATATTTTTTTTCCCTCTTTTGTTACCTGAAGTCTCCTTTACAGATCCTAACTTAGAAAACAAAGTTGCTTAGTTTCTTCTCAAATGCACTTTTACAGCTAAAGGGTTATCATATGAAAAAAACGCAAACAATTCTATTTAGACAAGAAAAAAAGGATAAATGGATCTATTCTATAATTCCATATTTTTCTAGAAGCTGTATGTATAACACAAGTACTAGTTAGGTAAGTGAATACTGATGTCAGTTATTTTCACATGGAACTTTCATTGGATTGACAAACTGACTGACTTCAATCCAGCAGATTCCTTTCAACTTACTATAAATCCTGAAGGATTAGAAGTTTGGAAAGCCAATATGGAAAAGGCACAATGTTTGAAGTGCCTCTTTTCTACTTCAATGTAAAATAAAATAAAATAAAATAAAATAAAATAAAATAAAATAAAATAAAATAAAATAAAATAAAATAAAATNATAAAATAAAATAATTGAAAAGGTCAGCCATTATTTTAATTTGAACATGTCAAAGTGGTTGGTTGTAAGTAAGTTTGTGAAGTCACAGTTTAAAGCATCCATGTGCCAATGTAAGCACCTGAGCAAAGTAATCTGGAAGAACAGACAAGTAATTGATTTAGTATGAAGATTTCTGTCAATAAATTAAAAAAACTCTCCTCTAGGGATTCAGTTATGATCCCACAGATCTAACCATTAAATATACTTCATGCAAAGTTTATTTGGCACTGAGATACTCTTGTACAAAGCAGTACTGTACTTAAGTATTGTGCAAAAAGTAATTAATTTGCACTCAAATCATCTTCATGCATGAAGTGTTGGCATTTCCATTTTAAAGATGGGAAAACTAAGCCACAGAGATTATACATGGCTTGCTCAAAATTATTTGCCATATTAGCAGCACTGGACAGCAAAATTCAGAAGATAAATCCACTTCGAGAGTACCCGACTCCGTGAGTGCTGAGCCATCGAGCACTCACAAGCAAAGTGAAAAATCAGATGATCTTTATTTGAGAAAACATTCCAGGACACACTTAAGCCCCTTTTACATCAGTAATAGAAATATTCATATGTTTAAAATTAAGTATATTTCTCAATGCTACATGGATGCTGTGAGAGAATAGGATTCTGGGTATCCAGCACACCAGGCTGATGTTTCAATACAAAACTGAAACACAAAACTCCTATACAGAAATTTGAATCATATTATTACAGACAGGAACCGGTAGGCTCAACCACCACTATCACAGATTAATGACAAAAAAATGTTGTTTGCCGATTTTTTTTTGCTTTTAAATACATTATATGCTATATATTAAAAAAATGCCATTCCACGGTTAAATAGACCCAAATTCCAGTGCCTAGATTGCAAACAATAAGCATCCTCAACTTCACTGAAATCTAAAGGAGCTGAAGGCGCTTATTAGATCACGTCCACTAGAAGTATGTGAAGTAGCATTCCCCTGCTTTCTGCATGCATAGTGGAAAAGAAAATTCCAAAAGCGAATTGAGACTTAAGAAATTCTGAGCACATTTACAAAGGGAAGGTATCTGTAATCTGGTCCTGTTTGTGTCTAATTCTTTCCATGGGTGCAATATAACCATACCGGTTTCTGTAATACTGCGAAAATAAAATGATTGTATCCAGATTGGTACGATACCCACAAGGTAAGGATGACGACCACAGATTGCTTAGCTGAGATTACGTGCCTCATGGGTTCTTGTCCTTTTCTAGGTTTGGGTGCGAACGTAAGAGAGAAGGTGGCAAGATGTAAAAATATCTTGTGACCCCAACATGGTTAAATAAAAACAATCTGCTCTAACTGAAATTTCATATTGGAAACCAGCAAACAGATTTCCATCTAAATTATTTTGTCAACAGCATGGTGGTATCCTTGCTAACCTTATTTGGCACCAGTGAATAATTAGATACACAGGGGTGTGACTCCAATTGAAGGTGTTGGCATTGTAGCACTCTGTGAAAATATTAACTATGAGGTTAACTCCAATTTTCTCTTCTTTAATTAAATGCACATGGTACTAATGAGGTAACCTACTGTTCCTTGATAGCACTAATTAGCTAAGAGGAGAGTACTCTCTCACACTGCAATTTAAACCTAAAAATAAGGTTGAAATATGCTAATTGCAGGCAATTTAAAACAGTACAAGTTGTAGAACTAGTCATAATAAGGGAAACTGACTGCTTTACAGCTCTGCAGCTGTAACTTGGGTTAAAATCAAAACACGCCACACAGTTCTAGAATGATTTGGCAAAGTATCCAGCAGCTTCTTCAAAAACTGTGACTTAATTCACAGTATAAAACATAAATGAAAAAAAAAAAAAGGAAACAAAATGTTACTTGCTCATCTAGGATAAGGTAAATAATGCCTGATAAATAAGAACAAAATATGATGAAGTTTATGCAGAAAAGTATCTTTTGTTTAGACTAGTTTGCAGCTCAGAATTTTCTTAAACGCTTGAGTCTCATTTGTAGAGGTGCTGAGCAGCTTCAGCTTACACTGACGTCAATGGAGTCCTGGGTGCTCAACTCAACTGAAAGCCTGGCCCTAAAATTAGACTTTTGGGTGGACAGAATGGATAAAAAAAGGAATAAAGAAACATGCCTTCTGTAGAGAAAGTTTGTTTTAAAGAACAAATCTGTGATTCTACGTACAACTTTGAAGTTGCCAAAATAGAAACATGTTGTACTGTGACATTAAGCGTATTCTTTACAAGGTAACATAATAGATAGTTCAGCTTAGCCAGGGAATTGTAGACAAAGTTGCATAGCACATTGATTTGTAATAACTATTTCAAATTTCTTGATTTAGAGCTCCTACTGTAGGGAAGGGAAGGGAAGGGAAGGGAAGGGAAGGGAAGGGAAGATGCACAACAGCCTTTTGCTATATGAGCTATTTTGCTGACTAATGCCTAGGGTGACACTGGCCCCAAGTTTGGAAGAGACAGACTGCTTTTTTAATTTTTTTTTTCTCATTCACTGAAAAAGAGTCGCAATGCAAATACCTCTACCACAAGAAGATAAAAGGATTACAAGATAGTGATCCTTTAATAAGACACAAAGTGGAGATCTTGACTGAATATAGGCACACGAAGAGCCTTAAAATGAATGAAAATAGCATCCCCCAAATAACCAAAATCATTAATCTTATTTTCTGAATTGCTAAAGAAAACAAACACTGAGGAAAGTGATAACACCTACGTTGTTGTTCCAGAAAAAAATAAAATTTGTTCATATATAAAGAGTATATAATAAGTTGTCTGACTTTGCACTACATCTTTTGTTTTAATTTTAATCAATTACATATACCTACAGTTCATTTTTCAGGCATTCAAAATTTAATTCCCCTTTAGGAACATTAGATCAATTCCGTCATGGGGTCTCGTCCCTCAGTTCAAGACAATAAAGCTATACTGCAGAAGGGTGCATAAAATGTCCATTTCACATTTCCTAAGACGCTATTACAACTGACAGACTTTCATCAAGGACCAGAGTTATGAGATACTACAAGAAGAGTGCAAGAGTAATCGAGAGAGTTACTAATGTCTGTTTTGCTAGGTGATTCTGAGCACTATCAGAGAATCTGTTTAGTAGTATTTATAGGGTACAGGAGTGGATGGGCTATTTTGTACTGCAGAGGAGAACACACGACCCCAAAGCACCTTTGCCAGTCTAAGCTGGGCATCAGATTCTGCCTAAGTCCAACTCAGGGACTGATTTAATTCTGTATGTGCGTGCAAGACTAATTAAATGTTAATAGAGAAGTTGTAATTAAATGTTAATAGAGAAGTTGATGCAAGTAACAGTATCTGTGCACCTCGCATTATTGCCTGTCTCTAGCTAATGCCAATCTCAAAACGCAAAACCTCCTCCACTCCCCAAACTAAAATTTCTATCCAAGAGAAAAAACGTATCATGGTCTGCGCGTGTAAACAGCAACTGTCCTGACCTAGGGGACTACCATGGTACAAATGAGGTGCGAGAGTGCTCAGATCCAGTCATATTTACTTATATGATTTTCTGCATGGCCCAGGGAAGTGCTGGTACTCCACATACAAATGCTGCCTTAAACATATATATATATATTTTAAAG
>VZSF01002287.1:0-33257 GCA_013398295.1 Chionis minor
AAGCACATGGGTGCTGGTCTTGTTTGCAGGGGAGGCGGAGGATCACCTATTAATCACCTATTAATCACCCTAATCACCTATTAATCGTGATGCTGTGAAGCTGTGGCTCACATTAATTCATTTATAGGTAATATCCTTGGATCCATAAGCCATTTCTTTAAGGTGTGAAATTTTTGTCTTTTCAAATAAAAACCTTTAAATTGAGCTGGAGATGATCCAGTAGATGGGCACATATGCCTAGAGGAAATATTCATCCACAAATCCAGAGTAAGAATTCGCGTGTTGTGTTTTGCAAGGAGAAACACCTTCTGGTGTTACCTTCCAACTCTGTATATTTTACATTCAGACATTGTGGCTTTGAGACAAGTGTTTGTTTTTGTCTTATTTTCCTAAAGAGAGGTGGTCAGGCACTACAGAAAAGAAAAACCCCAGACAACATCTTCCCCCAACCCATCAACTTTGTGCTGAAAGACGGGGAGAACGTGAGAGTTTCTGTTGCAGTTTCTTTCTCACACAGGTTTGAACTGAACCCATTTCACTTTTAGCCATACATCTCACCTCTGGTTTTGTTCAATTTTCAGGTTGAATGCATTGGTTTATTGTCTGAGAGATCTTGCAGCACCAAAGAAAAGAGAGCCCTTTGCTGGAATGAGAAAATTGCGTCACAGTAGTCTTTGGGAGAGGAATCAAGTTTCAGGCGGAGTTTGCAAATGCTTTACTGGGGAGACTGGCTGACTTGGGAGTTCATTTGGAAACTCTTCCAAAATGCTGGGCTGGAAAAGAGGGAAAATTCTGTGACTTTTGGTGAAAGAAACTTGGTTGAAAACGCTTTATGGCTTTACATAATTGTTCCTTCATCTGGCCAGTATTTATGAGCTTCTTTTGTCACTCAAGGCCAGACAGACAGAGTTTATCATAGCAACGGAGGGTAAACAAAGTATTCATGGTTTGAATCCTGAATGTAGATGGCTGGAAAAGAGGAACTCTGTTTTGCAAGAAATGTTGATATTTCGAATTCTTAAAATACAGAATGTTAATTTTTTTCCCCCATAAAATACAATTTCTGGAATCATTAAATTTCTGAATTAAGTACATAAAATCAATGAAATACTACTTTAAACATATATTTTATAAACATTTAAGAAAAATACTATTTTTAGAATATAAAAGTCATCAAAATAGGTCTTAATTAAGAGGCACTTTCTAAATGTCAAGATAAAAACCGCAATAAAGGACTCAATGGCCAAGTTCCTAGCTTTTTGAATGTGTAATTTTGATCACGTGGAGGGTAATCAGAAGTGCTCACAGCTATAATTATTTGGCTGACTTTTCATCTTTCCTGAACATCCCCCTAATGTCTCTAGTGTCTGGTCGCTTTGATTACAATCTGCTTACCCTGGAGGGTCACAGCTCACTTGGGAAGAAGTAACGTCACAAGACAGACGTTTGCTACAGGCAGATCTGCTATTTTTGTTTCATGTGTCCAGATCAAATTATTCACAGTCACCTTGTACATTATCTATCAACTCTGCGTGAAGCATTTTCTATCAAGCATGGTTACTGTGTTGTTACTGTAACTGATGGATTCATTTCACTGGAGTTATTTTAAGCTTGAAATGCAATTCCTTTCTTTAAACCAAGTATTGCAAGGATTCTACTGAGCAAGCTCAAGATTTATACCAAATTATTCCTGCAAAGTGAACAATTTGAGAAAGATTTTGGGAGGGTCTTTCAAACCTGAAACAGCAATCAAGTCTGGATGATGAATAATTTAACTTGAAAAACTAGTAAAGAGAAAATGACCTCTAATTAATAATTGCAATGATTGAGATGACCGATCAGTCCTGAATGCACTTAAGGCTGAATTCATTGCACCTGTATGATCACCTATATGAAAGTTATAAGTCAATGTAAGCTCCTTTCAGAGGACTCGTCAATGCCTCTTAAGACACTAGTGACAGCATGGGATAAAATAAAATCAGAGTTGTCCATTTTTCTTCATTGCCTGTGAAGAATTTACAGGAGTCACCTGGATTTAGCCCAATTGGAGGACTTATCTCTGAATATTTAAATTTAAATTAAATGGGCCTTTACTATAGTCATTTAACCTGTACATGTCAAGTATATACAACAGTACTCTATGCAAAGTCTCCCGTCAGAATACTCTTTAACTAAAAGAAGGTGATTAATAGTGGGAAAATTAATCCTCAAAGCTGACTCTTCATCAATAACAATGTCCCTGGTGAGGTGGGCAGGCTGATGACTAGACCCTGGCCTGAGGCTTAGCTAGCTGAACAGACCATGAGAAACTGCTGGATGTTACAACCTAGGGGGTGAGAAGGTGACAAAAGTCGTGGATAGCACCATGAGGAATGGGCAAATTTTACAGGTGTTTAAGGGTGAATTGTGTAAGAAACAGCCAGACCCGATCAACACCTGGAGGGGAAGACTGGGGATCTCTGGGAAACTGAGGTGGCAAGGCCTGGGAAACCACTTCATCAACATCTGGTATGGCTGAGAGGATGGAGGTGACAGCATCCAAAATACCAAGTTTGAGTACAAAGGCAGCAAAAGTGGGACCAAGAGGGAAAAAATACCTGGCACAGTTGTTTATTTGGGACGGTACAGGGCCAGGAAAAGGGAGACATGGAGATGGACTGAGAAAGAACAAGCCTGGGAAAATGAGAAGGGAGGATAAAAGGAGCTTGTGCGTAAGCAAGGGGCTGATTAATGCCTTTGTCTGGCAAACCCTGTGCTCCATCCCTGCACTCTACCCTATCTCCCGGTTAAAATCTGCTCCAATTTTCTGTATGAGCATACTTTCAGTTCTGTATGTGAGTTGTTCATCAAACTTCACTAGCTGGTGAATAGGACAAGGGGTATTGTTCTGTTCTAAAGAAAGTGAAGATGTGCGCCTGAAGAAGAGGAAGAGGTAAGACAGCTAAAGACCTATAGACTGCCGTCAAAGGGCAGCTCCTACTGCCAGTGGACTTTATATTACACCAGGTGTGGAAATCCCAGAGTGCCTGGATTGTTCACCTTTTTTTCTGGAACTGCGTAGGTGCTGACTCCATTTTGAGTTCCTCAAAAAATAGTTTACTACGATCTGTTCTTCAAAGTCTGTCTGTGCTTCTAAGAAAATCCGTTTTGTCAGGAAGGTCATGCTTGGGCCATTTCTGATCCAACAAATAACTTCTGTAAGTCACTGGGGTTTAGGAAATTGTCTGTTCTGCAAAGTAGATGAGCTCTCATGACAATAAGTGAACAACCGGAAGGAGAGCAAAGCATTTTAAAGAATGAAAGGATCTCAGTCTGAGATGAAATGCTTTTTTAGACAAAGTTAACAATCTATCTCCATATGCAATTCTCATTTATTTTATTTTTTTCAGGAATATTCAGTTTTGAGTCTGACCTTGAGAGAACTAAAGAAAATCATGGAGGAGAACATGAAAGACCACCGTGAAGACACAGTGCTTCTATTCCAAGCCAGTTGTTTTCCAAGACAGTATCTTACCCTTTGGTTTCTTAAAAGAAAAAAGGCTATTGCTAAAGCAAATGACATCAATATCTTTATATATCAAGTATTTATTCTCCACAGATTTATTTCACCAAAGGTCTTAAATATGCCTATTTCAAGAGAGCAGAAACAAACTACCGTAGCATTAGTTGAAGAGACTATCGGATGCAGAAGCAATTCTGTTTATCACTACTGTTTCCTAAGAGGTGATGCCTCGCTCACTTATATTGTAGGATTTTTGGGGTTATTCCAGCATCATCTTCACAGTAAGAGATGGAACGAATTTTGCACTACATCCTGCATGCAGTGAGGTAGTACTTTTAAGAGGCTCCCTGTGCCCTTGGGCACTTTGGAGAAAGGGCAAGACTTGTGGATTGTTTCTGGCTTGGGAAATTTATTTCCCAGTCTTGAGGAGGTGACCCACTATGACTGAACTCTAAGCATTGATTCTAACTCATTATTTGCTCCAGCTTTTGACATATAAAATACATTTCAATTTCAGTGCACTGTGTTACCAGCACACAGGCCAGATTTACTTCACTATAAAATTGTTTTCAGAGACTTCAGATAAAGCCTTGTAGAGATGCTCCTAATTCACATCAATGATTATAGCACCAGCCTGGGACACAGGTGTTCAAAATGCTCCAACTGTCTTTTGACAGGTATTTTTTTCAAGCTTACTGTTAATATACTGTTGAGCAAAACAAACATCAACAGCAATCACTTCCTTTCAACTGAATTTGTAAAACAAGATTGTTTCTTATGTGTCAAGTCTTATGTATGAAGCATTGGAAGAGGCTGCCCAGGGAGGTGGTGGAATCGCCGTCCCTGGAGGTATTTAAAAGACAGGTAGACGTGGTGCTGAGGGACATGGTTTAGGGGTGGTTTTGGCATAGATTTATGGTTGGACTCGATGATCTTGAAGGTCTCTTCCAACCCAAATGATTCTATGATTCTGAGTCCACAGACCATGTGATACTGATGTGTTCCAGTGGGAGGAAGAAATACAAGGCACTTTCTTCCTAGTGCTTCATGTTTCAGCTGCAGACAAGTATTTTTAAACCTTTTCTTCCCCAGACAAACAACAGGTGATGCTTCTAAATACACTCAGTTTGAAAGGAAAACACGGAACTGGAACAAAGTGATTCTGGGGCATCATGGATTCTAGATAGCTTATCAAGAAACTAGGAAATGTGCATAACTAAGTATGAAGGACAATGGCAATTTGAGACATTTATTTGGTTTATGACAGCTCAAGGAAATGAATCCCATCTTTTTGCAATCAGTCTTAAGCTGATGGCTTATTCAGGTGTGAAAATTCATGACGCACAGCAACGATACATCAGAAGCTGTGAAATGCACAGCCCTGTTTGATGAACATGGGTAGGATTTCAGCTTTGGCCTGGGATTTTCTGATATAGGTAGCTTAGCTTATGCACATCTCTGTAAGCACTGAAATATATGAGTGATCTGGTGCCCTATAATCGTCAGTCTGAATGTGAGACCAAACAGACCATCTGAATATTTGTCACAAGTTCATGTTAATTTTAATGTGTCTCAGTTTACAGTTGCCTAATAAGACTACTTACAGTTTGGTTTAACATGTTGAATAAGTGGAGACTTCAGAGTGATTGTCATATATCACAGATACCTAAAATCCTGTCTATGGTGTCCAGGGCTTCTAGAATCACAGCCACTTGGATAACATCCCGAAGAATTTACAATATAAGATGAAAAATATGTGGAGGTAACAGTTGGGGAGAATCCAATGTGCCAATGAGATCTATGTATTACCTGTATTTCAGCTAAGTTAAATACAAAATATTTCATAGGTAGAAGTGACCTTTAGCTAAATGCTTGCCACACTTCTGGTGCTTTACAGAGAATTGATAGTAACGCTTAATTAGACTTCTAAAGTTCATGGTAAAATATTGAGTGCTCTGCTGTACATGTTAGCTTTAGAAACCAGACTTGCAGTAATCATTCAGCAAATGCATCTGTTCACCATCAATATTTTTCTATCACATTTTGATTTCTTAATTAGTGGGATTGACTAGTAGAAGAGACAATATGTTTATATTGTTTTCCCTGAGGGCTACTTATCATCCCTTGATGACCGTGTCAAACTCCCATTGGTTTTTGTGATAGCCTTTTCTATCCAAGGGTGTAATTTAGCCCAGGGAATTTATCAGCTACAAAATAGATGTTATCAGCACAGAAGAGGCAATAACACCATATTTTAACTCATCCTGCTGTCATTATGCTTGATGAGCTATTTCTAAGTCTGTCACTAAGGAAAATGTCACTAAAAGCGAAAGGCTCCAGATGTTTGGAGCTCCTCTGTAAGAAGACTTCAAAAAACCAAAACAGCCTAGATACTATGGGGTGAAATTCAACAAAATTCTTAGTGAACCCCAAAAAATGTTGTGTTTTTTTCCTGGCATAGTTTAACTGTGAAGAAATCTTACTGCTTCTTCCTTCATCAAAGAAGAGCCTATGGCTCAGACCCTGGAGCTGGCAATGACACAGCCCAGTCATTCCCCTTAATGGCATCTGACTGCAGTTGCTGCAAGCTCTAAGCAAAGAGAGTAGAAAAAGCTAAAGCCAAAGTCCTGGTCTTGCAGGTAACAAAAAGTAGAGAGTGATTTGGATATACTGCTGAGATCTAATGAACACAAAGAGAAAAAGACTTATGGAGAAGTGTTAGTAAGCTGCCTGGACAGTAGAAATGTATAAAAAGTAAAGTGGATTCTCTATCAAAGCACACTCAGAGTGAGAATAATTAGAGTTAAAATAATTGGTCTCTTTGAGAGAGACAGCCTCACTGGCTTCTTGGAGGGATGAATTCCAAAGTACCCTGGAGCTGGAAAATCCTCTACAGCTCAAAAGAGCATATGTAGTTAAAAGAAGGTGAGCAAGGTACAAGAACAATTGCCTTAGCATAACAGGCATCTATGATACATAGTAAACAAAGACACAGGTAGGAAAATATGTACAGTTCATAACCAAGAGTCCCAGAAGGACTTTTTTAATCTGATTGTTTATGACCAAGAGCAAGATGATATGGAAAACATTTTAAGGAATATTTTGAAGGAAAAAAGAAAGCAACAAGGTTTATCCAAGCTAAATCTGGGATGAATCATGTGGTATAAAGAGCATTTTATTATACCTAAGTCTTTAGGGCAGACTAAGAAAAGGAAAATTGTGCAAATGATATAGTCATCAGTGAATAGTTAAATAGTGTGCAAGAGCCATTTGTCATGCTCGGCTGCTCAGTGTCTGCAACAGCATTTAAAAGTCTGGTCAAAAAACCCCCAAACTACCTTCTTTCAGAAATGTTAAGGTATGTCTTAAGTGATGTTTCACCACAAAGTCTATGGTGTGAGTGAGGGCAAAAGAGGTCCTTATGTTTTTTCTACCCTACACGCCTAAAATCATAGAACAGTTGAGCTGGAAAGATGTCCCTGGAGATTGCCTAGCCCAAAATCCTGCTCAAAGCAGGGTCAGCTGAGGCTGGTTTCCCAGGGCCTTGTCTAGCTGGGTTTTGAATATCTTCAAAGATGGACACTCTACAACCTCTGTGGGCAGCCTGTGCCAGTGTTTGACCACGCTCACCATGAAACAATTTGGTTTTACACTTAAGCGGTATCTCCTGTATTTTGGTTTGTGCCCACCACATCTTGTTCTGTCACTAGGTGTTACTGAAAAGAGTTGGGCCCCATCTTTTTTTCTCCCACCATGCCAGGTACCTCTACACATTGACAGGATTCCCCATGAGATTTATCTGCTTCAGGCAGATCAGTCATAGCTTTCTCAGCCTCTCCTCATATGTCAGATTCTCCATGCCCTCAGACATCTTCATGGCTCTACCCTGGACTCACTCCAGTATGTCCGTGTCTCTTGTACCATGGAGCCCAGCACTGGACACAACGCTGCAGATGTGTCTGACCTCCCTTGATGTGCTGCCTAATTCGGCCCAGGAGGCAGCTGACCTACTTTGCTGCAAGGGTCCATTGCTGTCTCATGTTCAACTTGATGTCCATCAGGACCCACTGTTCCATCTCTGCAAAGCTGCTTTCCAGCTGTTAGCCTTGGATTGCCCTGGGGTTACTTCTCACCAGGGGTCAGACTTGACATTTCCCTTTCTTGGACTTAATGAGGCTCCTCTTGGCCCAATATTTCAGCCTGTAAGGTCCTTCTGAATGGCACCACAACCCTCTAGTGCATCAGCCATTTGTCCCAGTTTTGTATTGCCTGCAGACTTGCTGAGGGTGCAACCTGTCCCATCATCCACATCTTTAATGAAGATGTTAGGCAGTGTTGATCTGAGTATGGACCCCTGGGGTACACCACTAGTGACTGGTCTCCAGCTGGTCTTTGTGCCGCTGATCACATCCCTTTGAGTCCAGTAGTTCAGCTAATTTTCAATCCATCTCACTGTTCACTTATGTAGTTTTTCCTTCATTAGTTAGTCTATAAGGATGTTATGGGAGACACAGTTGAAAGACTTGCTAAACTCAAGGTAAACAGCATCCACTATTCTCTCATTGTCTATTGAGTCAGTCAGCTCAGACACCTGAATTATGAATGTTTGGATTCTTATCTGCTTATTTTACTGCTTATTGCTGCTCCTTTTCTCCTCTGCCTACAGCGGTCTTACTAAAGACCTCAAACTAGGACACAAGGCCACCTCATCATAAACATGATCTCCTGTGCAGCACAATTGCACCAGTTGTGGCATGATTAGCAGCAGAATTCAGCTTTGTCAGAGGAATGATAAAAGCCCTCACTGCAGTTAGATCGATTAATCAGCAAAAAAAAAATGCTGTGAAAATGTTCTCATGCTGCAGACTGAGAGGAACGCATTAGCTCAGAAAAGTATGTACGTTTTTGTTGATATAACATTAAATAGTTCATTATTCAAAGGAACTAAAGAAAGTTTTTTACCAATTTGAATAAATCAATTTAAATGTTACATAAATATGAGATTACATCTAGTGTCTGTTGTAATAGGTCAGCATTATAGAAAATTTCTCCATTACAGTAAGGGTATGCCAGATCTGGAATACATTAGTCTAGAATAACCAAGACTGGAATACATGAATACATAAAGATGAAAGAAGCTGTAATACCTAACTTATTTCTATCTGCTGCAGAACTCTGTCTTCCATATAAAAACTAACAAATCATCTTTCCAGTGCATCAGACTTAACTGTCCTGTAACAGATACTTTTCACAAGAGTGTTATATGGATGGTGGTATACACAGCACACTCCCCCTTGTAGCAGCAGTGATTTCTGATTCTGACATTGCAATTACTAGTTGCGTTGTCTTAATTTTAAGTAATTGTGGGATCTTCAATTCCATAGACATTTAAAAAGTTTTTTTTGCTGTTTAATTGTCCGAAGAGGACACTTGACTCATGCTTAGTTTTGAGAGCACATACTCACTAGGTTCCTCTAGACCATGGGCCAAAAGTCGATTTGGCATATTTCACCTATATATCCTGAGACATTTCATAGAAATACAATTCCATTTTTCTGTGGATTCTTGTAAACAATTGTGTTTACCTTCGAAGTTTTTACTGTCCCTTTTTGATATAAATCTCAAGGCACCTTCAGCACCCCAGTATTTTTTGTGATTTTTTATCANTTAAATAGTGTGCAAGAGCCATTTGTCATGCTCGGCTGCTCAGTGTCTGCAACAGCATTTAAAAGTCTGGTCAAAAAACCCCCAAACTACCTTCTTTCAGAAATGTTAAGGTATGTCTTAAGTGATGTTTCACCACAAAGTCTATGGTGTGAGTGAGGGCAAAAGAGGTCCTTATGTTTTTTCTACCCTACACGCCTAAAATCATAGAACAGTTGAGCTGGAAAGATGTCCCTGGAGATTGCCTAGCCCAAAATCCTGCTCAAAGCAGGGTCAGCTAAGGCTGGTTTCCCAGGGCCTTGTCTAGCTGGGTTTTGAATATCTTCAAAGATGGACACTCTACAACCTCTGTGGGCAGCCTGTGCCAGTGTTTGACCACGCTCACCATGAAACAATTTGGTTTTACACTTAAGCGGTATCTCCTGTATTTTGGTTTGTGCCCACCACATCTTGTTCTGTCACTAGGTGTTACTGAAAAGAGTTGGGCCCCATCTTTTTTTCTCCCACCATGCCAGGTACCTCTACACATTGACAGGATTCCCCATGAGATTTATCTGCTTCAGGCAGATCAGTCATAGCTTTCTCAGCCTCTCCTCATATGTCAGATTCTCCATGCCCTCAGACATCTTCATGGCTCTACCCTGGACTCACTCCAGTATGTCCGTGTCTCTTGTACCATGGAGCCCAGCACTGGACACAACGCTGCAGATGTGTCTGACCTCCCTTGATGTGCTGCCTAATTCGGCCCAGGAGGCAGCTGACCTACTTTGCTGCAAGGGTCCATTGCTGTCTCATGTTCAACTTGATGTCCATCAGGACCCACTGTTCCATCTCTGCAAAGCTGCTTTCCAGCTGTTAGCCTTGGATTGCCCTGGGGTTACTTCTCACCAGGGGTCAGACTTGACATTTCCCTTTCTTGGACTTAATGAGGCTCCTCTTGGCCCAATATTTCAGCCTGTAAGGTCCTTCTGAATGGCACCACAACCCTCTAGTGCATCAGCCATTTGTCCCAGTTTTGTATTGCCTGCAGACTTGCTGAGGGTGCAACCTGTCCCATCATCCACATCTTTAATGAAGATGTTAGGCAGTGTTGATCTGAGTATGGACCCCTGGGGTACACCACTAGTGACTGGTCTCCAGCTGGTCTTTGTGCCGCTGATCACATCCCTTTGAGTCCAGTAGTTCAGCTAATTTTCAATCCATCTCACTGTTCACTTATGTAGTTTTTCCTTCATTAGTTAGTCTATAAGGATGTTATGGGAGACACAGTTGAAAGACTTGCTAAACTCAAGGTAAACAGCATCCACTATTCTCTCATTGTCTATTGAGTCAGTCAGCTCAGACACCTGAATTATGAATGTTTGGATTCTTATCTGCTTATTTTACTGCTTATTGCTGCTCCTTTTCTCCTCTGCCTACAGCGGTCTTACTAAAGACCTCAAACTAGGACACAAGGCCACCTCATCATAAACATGATCTCCTGTGCAGCACAATTGCACCAGTTGTGGCATGATNGATGTCCATCAGGACCCACTGTTCCATCTCTGCAAAGCTGCTTTCCAGCTGTTAGCCTTGGATTGCCCTGGGGTTACTTCTCACCAGGGGTCAGACTTGACATTTCCCTTTCTTGGACTTAATGAGGCTCCTCTTGGCCCAATATTTCAGCCTGTAAGGTCCTTCTGAATGGCACCACAACCCTCTAGTGCATCAGCCATTTGTCCCAGTTTTGTATTGCCTGCAGACTTGCTGAGGGTGCAACCTGTCCCATCATCCACATCTTTAATGAAGATGTTAGGCAGTGTTGATCTGAGTATGGACCCCTGGGGTACACCACTAGTGACTGGTCTCCAGCTGGTCTTTGTGCCGCTGATCACATCCCTTTGAGTCCAGTAGTTCAGCTAATTTTCAATCCATCTCACTGTTCACTTATGTAGTTTTTCCTTCATTAGTTAGTCTATAAGGATGTTATGGGAGACACAGTTGAAAGACTTGCTAAACTCAAGGTAAACAGCATCCACTATTCTCTCATTGTCTATTGAGTCAGTCAGCTCAGACACCTGAATTATGAATGTTTGGATTCTTATCTGCTTATTTTACTGCTTATTGCTGCTCCTTTTCTCCTCTGCCTACAGCGGTCTTACTAAAGACCTCAAACTAGGACACAAGGCCACCTCATCATAAACATGATCTCCTGTGCAGCACAATTGCACCAGTTGTGGCATGATTAGCAGCAGAATTCAGCTTTGTCAGAGGAATGATAAAAGCCCTCACTGCAGTTAGATCGATTAATCAGCAAAAAAAAAATGCTGTGAAAATGTTCTCATGCTGCAGACTGAGAGGAACGCATTAGCTCAGAAAAGTATGTACGTTTTTGTTGATATAACATTAAATAGTTCATTATTCAAAGGAACTAAAGAAAGTTTTTTACCAATTTGAATAAATCAATTTAAATGTTACATAAATATGAGATTACATCTAGTGTCTGTTATAATAGGTCAGCATTATAGAAAATTTCTCCATTACAGTAAGGGTATGCCAGATCTGGAATACATTAGTCTAGAATAACCAAGACTGGAATACATGAATACATAAAGATGAAAGAAGCTGTAATACCTAACTTATTTCTATCTGCTGCAGAACTCTGTCTTCCATATAAAAACTAACAAATCATCTTTCCAGTGCATCAGACTTAACTGTCCTGTAACAGATACTTTTCACAAGAGTGTTATATGGATGGTGGTATACACAGCACACTCCCCCTTGTAGCAGCAGTGATTTCTGATTCTGACATTGCAATTACTAGTTGCGTTGTCTTAATTTTAAGTAATTGTGGGATCTTCAATTCCATAGACATTTAAAAAGTTTTTTTTGCTGTTTAATTGTCCGAAGAGGACACTTGACTCATGCTTAGTTTTGAGAGCACATACTCACTAGGTTCCTCTAGACCATGGGCCAAAAGTCGATTTGGCATATTTCACCTATATATCCTGAGACATTTCATAGAAATACAATTCCATTTTTCTGTGGATTCTTGTAAACAATTGTGTTTACCTTCGAAGTTTTTACTGTCCCTTTTTGATATAAATCTCAAGGCACCTTCAGCACCCCAGTATTTTTTGTGATTTTTTATCAATATCTTGATATTAGTAAATATTGAGTGCCTAATTATCTGGTGTGTGGTACACTGTCTCAATTACTAGTAATCATAATACTTTTAAATGGTCCAAACCAGTGAGACACTCACCCCTGAAGGATGAGATTGCTTTTTTGTCATATGCAGTGCAAATTCCACATTGACTTCCTCTTCTTATTTAATTGTTTACCTTGAAAAAAACTGCTGTAAAATCATTGCCATGAGTATTGACCATTATGGTAATCTATATTCTTAATTAAAGCCAAGAAATAGAGTGTAATTGAATTTATTAGACAGACATTTTTAAAATTATTTTTCCTGGCCTGACTCTACTAAGCTCTTAGCTGCCTTGTTCTACAGCTTGTCCATAGGAAGGAGAGTGTCAGCTAGCTGTGCCAAGAGCAGTCCATGCTGTTACTGTCCCCACGCAACCCAAAGTCCCTTCAGTTTTTCTGCCATGCTGGCAATAAGTTATATATCGTTACATATGCTGTATCCTTAAAGATGCATTCATTTCGATAGAGTCAGCTATATAAATGTTAAACTCAATAGAAGATGGAAACACGTCATTTTTTCTTTTTAAAATTACTATTTTAGCAACCAAAAAATACCACAGCTCAGTAGAAAACAATGTTCTGTCTGGCTTATTGACAGTTTTTACCTGAATTCAGATTTCTAGAGTATTCCTAAAAATTGTTAATTTTTATTTGCAACTGATACCTTTGTAGATTCCTAGGATGAGATAATTGGGCAGATGGCAGTACCTTATGGCACATTCAGATTCAGGTCCTGACTGAGTTAAATAAGAATATTTCTGAAGAATTAGGTTCTAATCCTGTGTTGTTCTCAAATGAGAAATTTCTTCTGCTATGATGGAGATTGGGTCATTAGTTCATCACAAACTCTGATACAAGCAGAAGCTGTTGCTGTGCTAAGGCCTCAGATTAGAAGAGGCAAGGTGCTGAGATCGCTACAGAATTTATAAGGATGCATTTAAAGTGGAAAAAACCCCCCACCTTAGAGGGGACGCCAGGCAGCTAATCTGCATGGGCATGGCTGGAACTCTGGCTGAAGCTGACTGTCTACATAAATAGATTTCTGGCTAAAGATTCAATTTTAGTTTACATGCTTGGAGTCCATGCATTAATATTTATGCATGGATTTATGTATCTGGAACCTCCTGATGAAAATAACCCCAAGAGAAAATATGATATAAAGGCAAAAGGGAACAGCTGGAAATGGATTAAGAGAATGGCATAAAGGGACTCAGCTTTCTAAAGATGCTGGATTTACAGCACAAAGGTGAAAACAAAAAAACCCCAAGAATTGAACCCATGTCATCCATGAACAAAAAATACAAAAAGAAGTTAAAGACGTAGGTTAGATTTCTTTTTGTTTCGTTGGAGAAGAATAATGAGGAGTGAATGAAACCCTGCTGTCAAGAATAATGCATAACATGCTGGAAGAGCCAAAAAAGGTGACTTATGAGTGTTGCAACCCTCTACACAATGAGGCTTTAGAGAGAAATTATTTTAAAGCCAAAAGCAAGCAGCAGAAGCGAGGAAACATACCATAGAGTGAGAACTTCTGCAGCCACATGGACCTTTGGAATTATTGCATTTTATGTTAATAAGGCATTGCACATCATATGCAAGATTGTTAGTTCCAGATTTTAGGACATGTCTTGAGAGAAACAGATGTAGCTCCAGAGAGACTTCATTTACTATGAAGGACAGAAGAATTTGTCCACTGAAAGAGTGAAGACAGTAATAGTCTCAGAACAAGTTCACAGGACTAAGAAAAAAACCCCTTGTTTTGGACAGGAACAACAGCATCAAGAAGTAGCACAAACCTATCAGTCAACAGGGAAGCAGAGGTGAAAATGCCTGAACTATTGCCAGTGAAGCAAATAGGGTTTGAAAAGAATCAATTAATGTCCCATTCTAAGAAAGAAAGAACGAACAAAGGAACCAGCTAACGAACCTTGCTTTCTGCTCTAACCAGGGTGAGGACGCCACTTCCAGGAAACCTGGCAGATCCTGTTTCTCACTGCACTGAAGAAGAAGGATGTTGCATTTTATGATATGTTTTTACATTAAAGAGCAATTTGTTTCCTGAAAGTGCAGCTAGCCATAACATCAATCCACAAAAATGACACAAGGTGATTTTAGACTGGAGAAAATGTGGCCAAGTAAAGACCATATACAACACAAGCAGTCTGAAGCTGTTAGTAAATGAAACAAAGGGGATGGGTAATAAACATTGTTCCTTGGAGTTCATAGGAGCTGAAATGGAGCAGTACCACCAAGTGCATAACTCAGTTTCAACGAAACTCTTTACTCTAAAAACTTTCAGTGTTACTAAAATCTTGGTGTGAGAGAAGAGGCAGACAAGTCATGGTGAACTTGGTCAAAATTTTAATAGAACATGTGCTTCAAGGAGGAAATTCAGAGATCAAACAAAAGTTAAAACTCCACAAGCTGTCCCTGAGCTCACTGACATGCACAACTCCTTTACCTTGGAGGGAAGCTTGAAGGTTGCAAAGAGGTCACAATGCACTCACTGAATTTCACAGTAAGCAAGACAGCAGTGTAACATTGGCAAGGTTAGCTGCACTGGTTGAAATTCAGTTAATGTACAAGAGAAAAGAAGCCAGGGCTTACCGTGAGTGACTAAAGAAGTTCCACTAGCTTTACCCAGAATAAAAGTAATATGGTACATTGACTGACATAAGCTTCCTATTCCTCTGAAAATCTTTGAACAGGAATAGAAAGTCTTTGGATCTCATCTTCATTTGGATCTCACTCACAGGGTGAGAAAGTCTTTGGATCTCATCTTCATTGCAGAGGTGATCAATGTAAACCGAGGAACACCCTCACCTAGAGAAAATCCTGAGCGCTGGGATTTTTACTGGAAGTATTTTTATCACAAGGGAAGAAATGACATGTTGCCGTGGGTTGTAGCTGGCATCAGGAAACTGAAGACATGCACAGCAAGGACAAGCATATCCCAGCCATCCCAATGAAGCAGTGAGTCACAGAACCTGCCACTAAATTCAAGCAGTTCAACACCACATGGGAACAAGAGCACAAGATGTCCTGTTCTGTGTATTCACAATGCAACACGAAAATGGCATTGATAGTAAAGTGACTGATGGCAATGGCAACACAGACAGGAATGAAGAGACAGTGTTGACTCATCTCTTGGATTAGAAAACACAGAGATGAGTGCTGTGGTTGTTTGTTTCACATGATGGACAGTCTCTTCCTGCCAAGGAGAGTTGGAGCCCCTGTGCACTGGGAATGACATCAAATAAAAACACAAGGCAAAAGCAGCCATCCAAATACTGTGGGATGCACAGCAGATGAAGTGAAGGCAAATCAGGCGACAGCAGAGACAACACTGAGGATAGTTATTTCTATCTGAAGACAGATTTTCAGTTTTCTCAAACAAACAGAGCATTGACCAAGAGGTAGGAGACAACAAGGATTTCAGCAAGATTAACACAACAGTATTTGAAAGAAAGAGGTATATAAGCGAGACTAACAGTGTAATTGAAGGGTTCTGAATTTAACAAGGTTTAGGAATCCCGTCAAGGCACATCTCTTTGATGGGACATGTCTTGGCGACCCCTGGCCTTAACATGTGCTTGCACTGTTAACAAATGAACCATACTGTTAGAAAAGAAAAGGCAATGATCTCCATGAAATTTGGAAAGAAGGAGGCAGAATACAACAGGGAGTGATCTGGAGCAAGGAGTAGAAAGTTTATACACAGCTTGAAAGTAATCCTCAGTTGTCATACCTCTGTGAGCAGCTCTTTTTACAAACATCATGTTAGCTTTACCAACACAGTATTATCCAGCATATTATGTATATTATCCAGCATATCATATATGCAGTATTGCAGATATTATTTATGAGAAATTTTGACTCATCAGCTATATCCACCGTAGTTTTTCTGTGTTATTGTTTTTTGAGATGCCTATTAGTACAAATCTTTGGTAGGATAAAATAATAAATTACTAATTCAGAAGAGCTCATCAGCTTGGTCATATACTCCAGAACCGACACTTGGCAAGTTTCTGTAATGAAGATATACTACATTCTTCTAATGCATGTTCAGCATACATCCTTCTTGCTTTCATCACTCTGGCAATGAAAACATTTGTTGGCACAGTCCAGTGACTTCAAAAATCTTCTGCAAGAAGGTCAGAACCTCTGATTCATTCTCAGTTCAAGAAGTGGTAATTGCAGTAGAGTTTATATAGGCATTGATTATATATGTATGTGATTACTTGGAACAACGTGCTAGTTTGCAGTATTTGTCTCAGCCAAACTGTCATCTTTTTTACACAGAAAGGAAAAATCTTGGAGGGGGCCAGAGAAAGACTAGAAAAACACCATCAACTTCTCCAGAGCATTTCCCTAGGTAGAGAAGGAGAATGAAAGGGGCAAGCTGGTATGTCCACTTTTGCAGCATACAGGGCCTTTAAAACACATAGATCAAAGAAAGCTCACAGTGAAAACTGCCTCAGCTTGCACTTGGGTTGCTCTACACTAGCACCCTCGTAGGGATAACCTGCATTACTTGCTAGTTCATCTGTGGCTTCATAGCAGCCATTTGGAGATTCAGAGGGAACCCTGGAGGAGAGGACCAGAGCAAGTTAGTATTCTTCAGGAGGAAGAAGTTGTCCAGAACCAGGTAGTACAAACACATCCTTGCTCCAGGTCTCTGAGGATTTCCATCAACATTCAGCCACAAGATAAGAGAAATCGCATTATTTCAGAAGCAGTGAGAACGACAGTAAAAAAGAAAGTTCTTCCACTGCCATCAAGTCTGAAATAGAGGGTTCTGTGAGGGGTCCACCAATACCAAGTCATGTAAATGCTTTGCCTACACTGTGCACTGTGTATCTACATTGTGTTAAGTGAACTGTCTGTTAGTTGTTTTATTGGATGTTTGATAAAGACTACACTCACAGCATGCTTACATACTCAGGAACGAGGCCACGCTTTCCTTTGGTTGTTCCACAGTCAGGATCTGGAGTTATGATCTTTGTTTTCCTCTGCATTTACTTTCTCTTTTTTTTTCCTTTCTTTTGGGTTTTTTTTTGTTGTTTGTTTTTTTTTTTTTTCCAGTTTGTACTTGTATTATTGCATACTTTCAGAATGGGAAACACAGTCTAAATCAAGAGAGAAAAGTCCTCATGGGTAGTCTGTAATAGAAATTTTTCCAGCAGAGTGTTTTCTTCTGTGAAAGGATCCATCTGTGCACACTAGAATCTATCTGTGTAATTTACTGTCAGCTTACACTGCTATTTTAATTACTGGATATTTCTAAGTAAGGCTGGCTCTACCTTTTAAAGAGAAAAAAAAAGGAAAGAAGGCAAAAGAAACTTCACCAAAACCACCAAAAGCACCATATGAGCTGGACATTTTGGTAGTAGTTCTTTTGGTGAGTTTAGAGATTATCTTTTTCTACCAAAGCAACAAAAATAATCAGACAGAAGCAAATGCTGAAAGCACTTTAAAATAAGTGCAAGATCAGGAAATGAGCATGATGCTTTGGCTTTTCTGGAAATATTTCAGTGCAAGAGTTGATTATAGTTTTGAATTATGACTGTGCGTAGCAGGAGCTGAACAACCCCCTCACAGGAACAAAATGCCTGGCTCCATGGCTTTGGGTTTTGGTAGGGCTCCAAGGGAAGCCAGAGAATACTCAAAGCACGGAGAAAACTTAAGTGCAGTCAACACTTTTGGAATGTCTTGCTCACTTTTGTACATGAAATCAGCAAGGATTAAACACGAGTTTAAAATCCATCTCTTGCCCTCTGGATTCATATAGTCTGGTGGCATACAGAAGGAGGATTTTGTGAAAATGATTAGAAACTGTTTGGTACTGTTTCACCAAGGTCTGCTAGCTAAGGGATCGTATCATCTTTTGGTTACCTGCTTGCATTTAACATCAACAGAATCTCCTAGCAGTAAATGTTACGTTATCAGTGCCATTGGTAATTCTTTGGGCCATCTTGCTTCTCTAAGTAGCACTGGAGAAACAGCTCACACAACACTACAGTAATCATTTACCACTTCATACTGATGTAAAAAAAGAGAAGACAGAGGTATGAAGGAGAACATCCTTGCATCTGTTGCTGTCCACCTCACATTTTTCCTCATTTCAATAAACATGATATTTTTTTTCTTGTTTCCACTAGGCGTCCATAAAAAGTATAACTGTTGTGACTTTATATAGCACACACTGAAAATAAATCTAATTTTGGACTAAACAAGGCAGCTGGTAAGACAATCTTGGGAACAAGGTCATTGACTATTACATACCCTTGGCATTTTTTGAAAGGTTCGGTAGTGCTACCAATCTTTTACCGCTTCCCCTTTCATCAGTCAATCCCAAAATATGGGATTTAATTGAAGGATTCACTTAACTTTGCAAATCCAAAAGCCAAGCATCTTCTATAAGTGAGTTGTTTAGGTTCTTTCTGAGGGAATGAAATAGACTCTTCCAAATTATGATCCGTCTCCATGCTGAGTGGTGTATGGAGGCACAGAGGACTGAAGGGACTTGCTCAGAATTATCCAGCAACAACCAT
The DNA here is from genome assembly GCA_013398295.1 of Chionis minor. NCBI lineage: Eukaryota > Metazoa > Chordata > Aves > Charadriiformes > Chionidae > Chionis > Chionis minor. The sequence continues at coordinate 18,910 of VZSF01002287.1, forward strand.
GGATCATTTCTACTAACTGGAGGGTCCAGTGAAACATCAGGCAGAGCTATTCTCGGTTCCATGATGAGTTTAGCAACTGTATATAAATCTCTTACAGTCATTGTAGTTTGGTTTTGCTTGTTTAAGTTTCCAACTCAAATACATAAAGATCAATTAAACCAGACTACAGCCTAATTTTAACATATTCTAAGACCATTCTTGCTGTGGAATATGATAAACCCCAAGATTACAAGCTATTTTGACTTTCCCAGTAGAGGATTAGGGCACAGTAGGTCTCAGTTGGAGAGTAAGAAAGGACATTACTCCTTATGGTTAAGAATTTCTGAAAATTGCATGGAATTTTTCTGGGCAAACACATCTTTCAGAGTCTGTGAAAGTAACTTTTTTGAGGACTATTGATTACTTCACCAGAGCTGAAGTTCTGATAATTGGGTGAGTTGTTTTAACAATAATACATTTTCTTCAAATGAGTTCCTGGTCACGATATAAGAAAATCTAAGAAAAGTTATGTCACCTGTAACATTCAGAAAGTTAGAACATATGACCAGATAATGGATTCTGTGTCAGGTTGCCTATAACAGTGACAGAATAGTAAAATAATAGCCATTGCACAACTATATTCTCAAGCATATTGTGGTTTATGTGTGTAATGTGACATATGTAAGAGCTGTCATTCTCAGCAGTGATACGTTAGTGCTTATATAAGTGTTTTCATCTTCAGAGTGTTTTCCAAACATCTTTCTAATGCCTTGTAAGGAAGGTAGATACATGATCATTCCTTATTTGGAAATGAAGACATGAAATTTTAGGATTTAGGATTTTGAAGTTTCCCTGAAACTGTTATTTTTGTGCAGAGAATCTATCATGTCACATACTGTTGATTTTGTCATTAGGATGAATTTTATGAAATTAGTGATCTATATGACGGGCCAGTGCTTGTTTAGCTGGTCTTGCCAAAGCGAAGTGCTTTTGCATGACTTTCAACAGATGAAAGTCTCCAAAAAGCAATGTTCATGAAAATCTCTCTTCTAAAGCATCAAGCTGGAGTGCTTTCCAAACTGCTTCTTTTTCATTACTCTTCTGTGGCTCCCAAGAACACGTCACTTGTGTTTCTTGCTATTGATTATGCTTGATTTGTAGTCTCAGTGAAGCTTATTTAACCCAGGAGAACACGCTCCTCATCCTTCTTCCTTTAATTTAAACCCTCAAGCAGTTACATTCCTGATTCTCCTAACACCTATGAATTACTTTATGACAGCATACACTATGCAATGGACAACCACAGATTTTCAGTTTGTTTTTCAATTACTTTATATTTCCTCATTTTCAAGCAAGGCATTAGACAAAGCGTCAGCCATCTGACATGTCTCTTCACTGGATTTCCTCCTCTTTATGAATAATTTTGATGACTGTTGTGAAAATTGTTAGTTACCTAGTAGCTAATATGAAGAATTGCATTCTGTTTAATGGTATGAAAAAAAAAATCAGAACCAAAAATCTGCTACAAATGTTTTCCTGTTTAATGGACAAAAACAACTCCCTCTGCTATACAGAAGTATTGGTGTCATGACATAAGGAAAGACTTCTCAGATGGAAGGCATTAATTTCAAGGAACCAGAAAACAGATGCAAGAATTGAGTCTTCAAGATGGCTTGAACCTCAGCTAGCATCCTGTGTTTATCAAAATGAGATCAATTTCATACAATACATATGATAGTTGCAGAAAAAAAATATACTGTAAGTTAATATTTTATCATAATCAATAGATACAATATTTGAGCACTAACTTTTAGCAAATTTCCTGGCAGGTCACCATGTTGTTTCCAGCATCTAAATAAAATAGATATGTTAGCCAGCATGTTCTGCTTCCTTCACAGATCCCACTGATCTGCCGAAGTGGAGAACATTTTGGAGAGTGTTCTCCAAAGCTAAGAAAAACAATATCTCTGTGTCTGAAGTGACAGGAACTATGATGGGGTGCATAGATTGCCTGACGATGATATAGTAGCTTCTGGAAATTCTGAAAAATACAAAGTCAGTTAAATGGGGCTCTTTCAATTTCTCTGTTAGTTTTAATAGCCATTATCATTATAGGTCTTGGATCTACCCATGTTATTTGTCAAAACAGAATTGCTTTTTTCAGACTTGGAAGGTGAAAGTGATAGTACGTGTGCAAAACAGCAGATGGAGGTAGTAAGATGTGAGATAACACATTGTTATGGATGAATTTATGCATTTCTGTTGTTCCAGGGAAAAGCAGTGACATGCAGAAATCTTCAGCTGAAAAATTTTGGATTGCTAATATTGTACAGGTTTATTTTGGATTAATCTTTTTTATATATATATATAACTGAAAATGTAGTAAGTTAAAGAACAGTCTGCTGTGTTTGCTGTTGTGATTAGGAGAGGAGCTCAGTTCAGGCATCTTGTTTTGTTAAGTGAGGGGAAATCTCCTTCAGATGAACCCGTGTGGATGCAGAAAAGGCAGGAAATTTCCAAAGCACTCACAAATCAATTTTTAAAGCTACTCAGACATCAGTGTTTGTTGCTGCCAAGAGGACACAGAGCCCACCTTATCTTAAGAGCTGAGGTCCCAAGTTGTGTGTCCGCAGTTCTTGGTACCATCACCACCGTACCTGCAGTGGGGTGCAGATACATCTGCCCTAGCCCTAGACCACCCAGGGCAGTTGTCAATACCAGATGAGCTAAGGTCACAGGTAGATCCTGCTGTGCCTGCCTCTGGTGAACTGCTACCAGTCCCCAGGCTGGGTGGTTTAAAGCTATCTCAAATACAGCAATACCTTAACACTGTGAGCAGCATGGACCATTAGTGTTAAATGCAGCCCTGCTTCATGATAGTGGACGTATCACTTCCCTGGTGTGAGCTTTCTATTTTTCCTCCTGACTTTTGTGTTTAGGTTTTACAGTCTTTTCAACCAAGCTGGCTTAAAAGAAATTAAAGCCAAGCTAGCTTTCACTAGAATTGTTAGAAAAATTGAGCTAAATTCCTCCTCCATTACCCAGCTGGTGTAAATCAATGCAGTTCTGGTGAATTCAGTGGTACTTTATGCCAGTTGCTCTAGTTACAGACTCAGCCCAGTATCTCCCTGATAACCGTCATGGATGAGAACAAAGAATAGCAACAAAACAGCATTGCAGCTTGTATTTCTCCAGTGGAGAAGGTTTACTTCTCAGTAGTCCTTTTTTTTTTTTTTTAGATATTTTTATTTTTAAATTTTATTTCATTTCTTTGCCCCATTCTGTGGAGAAGAGTGGTGTAATCTCCTTTTGTTACACTGGCCTTTCTGCTACCGGAGGGGCAAGCTAAACAGGTTCCAGGGGCACTTGCTACTTGATAAGGCTTAAGTAACAGTTTTAGACAAGAAGGAAAGAAAAAGCTCCCTGAATGCTAAACCGTTCCGTGTGGTTTGCCACCCACCCACTCTGCTGAAACACAGTCCATTAACTCGGTATGGCTGAGGCAATTTGAAAAGGGGCACCAGTTCATAAAGCAGCCTGCGTCTGCTAGTAATAACTTCACAGATGCTGGGGAAAAAAAAAATAGTGGCACAACATGATGTTATACAGGAGTACTCCTAATTCACTCAGAAAAACACCTGACACTTAGCAGTGACTTTAGGGAGGAGACGTCTTCTGAGGTAAATAATTTTGAGCATGATACAAATGAAGGCCAATGTACAAAGTTTTTAAAAGTTTGATTTCCTCTGTTTGGATTTGTGGATTTTTTATGTGAGACACAATAAGAGCAAATAAGTGAATAGTGTTGCGGAGAAGCAGTACATCTGCCAGGATGCAACTATCTGTATATACGTTTGCATTAAGACTGGAGTATTTATTCAAGTGTGAAAGGGTCATAGCAGCATTTCCAGTACATGTACAAAACCAATCAAGCCCAAACCTATCCTCTCCATTACAAACTGTACTATTTCCAGAGCACAAAAGAAGGACTAGCATAACAAATATTTGTGGGAAGGAGTGGGTAAAAGGAGTTAAAAAAGGGAGATAAGAGCTGCTGATCACGAAATAACCTTTTTGGGAGGACTTTAGCTGTATTCCTTTGCCAAGTGTAAGCAGCCAGCTCTAGAAATGCATATTGGGAAAAAATTGCTCTTTTAGTGGGGCAATAAGTGATAATTTTTAGCTGGCTCCAAGCAACCAAGAAGAGCCAAAGTGTTATTGATTTGTTGGGGTGAGAAGAGAATATACATTAAGGGTGCTGCCTTGAATATGGGTTTAATTTAATTCTTTGTTCTGCATAGACTTTGTAGAGGATTTTGGGGAAATCATTTGTGCTAAAATATCTCATTACAGGTTTGATTCAAACACAGAGAGGTGTGGCTCAAACTAAGGATCATCTGACCCAAGTAATAAGGCATAAAAAGGAATCGAGCAGTTTGGAATGAAGTGTATCACCTGAAAACTTCCTGATATTTCCACCTTTCTCTACTCCATAATGTGTTGTGGGTTTTATTTAATTTTCTATCTCCTGGTTTATAGCTTTCCATTTTCTTCATCCTTATGAAGCAAGTTGAAGGAAGAAATAATAGGATTATCTCTGATGTGACAAGACAGTAAAATCCAGAGCTGACAGCCAGCACCATTCTTCCTCCACCAAGGGGATTTCTGACATTAGGAAGTAGGGCTGTGCTAGACAGAAGAAAAACAGTACTTAAATAACCCTATTTGGAAATAAAACCCTCAGGAAGAGCTTTGTGAAGATATTTTTCCTTGCAGGTTCCTTTTGCAAATACTTTAACCAAGTGGCAGTTGAGATGGGAAGTGTAGAAATGCCAAAGCTAAGAGTCTAGCGGTAAGATTTATTGCATTGGGTTGGAATACTTGCCTGCAGAGACCAGGCTGAATGAAGCTGTGCTGAGAAAGTAGGATGAATGTGAGGGTTTCAGACCTTTTAAACTGACCATTAAATCCTTCCCGTAACAAAGTAAGACTCCGTCTTTTTACAAGTCATAGAGATAATTAGCTAAATCCCACTGAGTACGAGGTATGAAGGGTGGTTCACAGGATGTGTTCGGGGTCAGCCTTAAATTGTCCTCCGTGGATAGACCTCAGTTTGCTGCACAGTATAAAAAGCTATCATTGCCTTGTCTTCGCTTGGATTTTGCAATGCTAACAGTATCAGTGCAAAGCAAAGTTTTATTATCGTTTTTTGAAGTGGAAACAGAGCGAATGGAATTAGAAAGGCAGAAGTTACATACAGCATTTTATTCATACTTTTTCCCCAAGTCTTGATCTCTTTTACAGAGGACCCAAGTTCTCTTCCTTTTAACAGGCTTATTAGTTTGGAACTTGGTTCCTCTTTGTCAACTTATTTTTTGACTTTCCATAATGTTGAATATTTAAGACAGACAACTTTGTTAAAAAGAATACTAGGAAGAGGGGAATTTCATTGTTTTGGATTTTTAGGGGGTTGCCATGTACCACTCAGTTTGCTGAGCTACCATATTTTGGCTGATGTGTAACAGACCACAGGTCTACTTTAAGCTTGTGGAAAAGTGAAGGAAAAAATTCTATAGCTTAAAGTTCAGGGAATAATGTTTGAAAGACTACATTTTACCACACAGCTGCATTAGGCCATCAGCACACATATATTTGGATGCTCATGGCCAGCTGACTCAGTAACTCTGTGTATTCATGCCAATAATGAAAAGATCTCTCAAAGAAATGAACTAAACCCCATTATCCTTTCTGTCTTTATGACTGAGATATTTTTAGTAAGACAAAAATATTAAAACAATTAAGTAAACTTTCCTTTTAAAATCTGTACCACTTTGCCATAAGGGGTCCACTTTTTGTGTCTCTTGACTTCTCATACAAAAATATTACGAAAAGTGGTTCAGATAGAATATGGATCCAATTAGATGCTGAAAATGCCAAACTAAATTGTTGTAGATAGTACTACAGTGGCTTTGAATATCAGAAACCTTATTATTGTCTTTCAAGTCTAAATTGACAACTAACTAACAGATATGTTTGAAGAACGAAACCATGTCATACAAACTGTAGTTACATTTGACCTATGCTGTGACTTTTGTTTTGATGTGTGGGTGGAGGAAAAAAAACAGTTTTATTTCCTTATGTAGGCAACATGCTTCACGTGTCGGGTACTGCGGAAAATGAGCTGACACGCTGCAGAAATACAGCGGCAGAGGTACCAAGCTGCGCTAAAAGGAAGCTGTAAAGAGAAACAAGAAAACACAGGCGATGAACAATCAGAATATTTTTACTGCTGCCTAGTGTTAAAAAAAAAAACAAACCCAAACCCATAACTAAAAGAAGCCAATTCCAGTGTTTCCATGAGTGGCAACTTCAGAAAACACAAAGTGCTATGGGAAAAAGTAGCCTTTATTATTTGTTGAATGCCACCTTGACTAGTCATATACCAACCCCCTTAACGCAAAAAGCATATAACGTATACAAAAAGTACATGTTTATTACCTAGCCGGTGGATATTAAGAATTAATGACAGTGTTTAACCCAGCTAAATACCTTTCTACTGCCTGATAACTCCACTGAAACCTCTGTCATTGTTGAGGAGAATGAGATTTAATTGTTGGACTGATGACTGGGGTTTGATGTCCCAGCAGCTGTGGCAAAAATTCCTTGGGACTGGGTTTGAATACACGTTTGGAGCTCTTCCCCTCTTCCCCATAGGAAAGAAGAGATGAGACATGACATTTGTTAAATCCAGAAAGTTTTTGACCAGAGGATGATCATTCCCTTTGATTTTGAACCAATTGTGTTGACCTCTTACTGTTCTACCCTGGTTTTTTTAATGTTTCAAGTTTAAATAAATTCTAAAACAGAGAACGTGAGTTTATATCTGGTCTATCCTAGTAAATTTAAGATGAATGAGAATATTTTTCTGGCACTGAAACTGCTGGCGTGATGCAGCCTTTGACTACCCTAGTGAACTTACTCTCCCAGAGAACCAGCTTTGTATCCAAGGTGATTGTGGCAGAATAAAACAGGGTATTAGGAGGAAGTCCAACTCTAATCAGGAGCTGTGAACACTTGATCTGCAGAAAATTATCCCCTTTCTGCTATTACTTACCAGGAACAGTGCCCCCGCTGATGCATCTGGGCTGTTACCAGCTCCAACACAAACAGGGTTAACAATAAACTTTAGACTTACTCACTGGTTAAGTAATTCTGTGACTGAATTCCCATTGGCTTAATTAGAACCAGAATTTGTTTTTCTGGGTTTTAGTTTAAGTGAAAAATAACCAGCACCAGCAGCGCTAATACAAAATTACTGAGAACTGATTAAAATAACAAAAGTAAATGGTTTTATCACATTTCCGGTGGAATTCAGGTACACTGTTTTTTGTAGATGACTTTTTGAGGAGAATTAAAAGCCAAGAAATTATTGAAAGTTATCAAATACAGAAGCTGGGAAAACAAATACTGATTAACAAAATCTGCCGTTTCTCTGGCAGCTATGGAAACATTTGAAGAAAACCCAAATACAGCAAGTATTACACTTCCAGTCACTCTGAACACAGCCTCAGACTCCCATCTGTTACACACTTATAAGTCTCATTCACACTCATCACCAGTATTTTCAGTGAAATTATTCAGGATTGATATTGCTGTAATCTGAGTATTTTTTTTTTTTTAACCTTGTTTGGTAAAACATATGTGGTGTTTTGCATCACTCAGCTGACTGCCTGTTCCCTCTCAGACAGGGCTGATTCATTGCTTGTATCTCCGGGTCTGTTTTGAAGACAACAGCTATCAATGCAGTATGAGATGATCGAACATCCCCTGTCAGTTATCATGTTGGGAATTTGTTGTCCGCTTGGGGTAGTGAAAGGACAATAAAGGAATTAAAAACTTACTATCCCACGGTCTGTCATCAGCAGATAACTGAGGAATAATAGAGCAAAAGATAATTCTTGTATTTTTATGTAAACCATCACAGCAGAGTTGGCCATTTCTGTACAATACTATATGATTTCTTTCCTTTCTTTTGACATTCAGCCTGTTTTAACAAAGCTACAGGCAAAGTTTTGCCGCATGATCCAAGAAGCGTGCACCTTTTGGAATGAATTCAAGCTGTTGTTGCCTGATGATCTCCCCTTTATTTCTGTGGATATTTGCAGCCAAAGTAACTTCTCTGTAGCTGTGTTCAACTATGGATGTTCATCTGTGGTGAGGCGGTTTTAATTCACTGGAGACATACACGTTGTGTTATATCTGGGCTATCGTTGTGCTTTTCCCCAGCCTGAACAGATGCTGCTTGCTGTTGGAGCAGCAGTGCAACTGAGAAGCCTGGTATTTTGTAGCCTAATGAAGTCATCGTTCCAAGCCTCCCAGGGCTATTTGGAAGGCAGCTGGGATAAACTGTAAGTGGCACAAGCCAAGGCACTTTGTTACATTGCTTTAAGAGGGAGCTCGGTGAAGCCTGCTCTTTGGCTGAACGCTTTCTGACATTTGGTATTCATATATGGACAATGCTTGGCAGCTTTATCTTCCAAAAGAAGAATGTGGCAAGACTTCGTGTTTTCAACTTTGCTGCCCTAACTTGCTGCCAGATTTTCCTATGGCAATTACCTAACTGTCCAGCATCTTTCTGGTCAGAAAATAACAAAGGAAAAGACTCGAAGAGGAAATGGTACAAGTTTATCTGGGAGGAAATATTGATGTCTCACACAGTTTATAGCTTGTGGCAGGATTTCAGAATGCCACTGGCATCCAGTGACCTCATTAAGATCATGATAGGATTCCCCTCCTGATCTTTAAAGCTCTCCCATCCACAGTCTGCTTCATGGCAATGTGGTAGCTAGCACTTTTGAGAGATCTGCCTTCAGGTGAACCTCCAGAGTTGTGCTGGCCTCTTTAGTTGCTTCCTAAATTCTCAGTCTCATGATTACTCGTCTAGTAATGAACAAGTAATGTCAGCAAGCACTTCTAATCAAGTTTTGAATTTCTGGCTTTGATGTCCTTCTCCTTATTTTTCTTAGTCAATTTATCTCAATATTCCATATGCTTTTATGCTTCCTACATACATACTGGACATCTTTTCATATTTTGCCTTGCCTGTATATTTCATTTGTAAGCTTGTCGTTGATGCCTTAGTTTATGAACACCTTGTAGTGTTTTTTTGTCCTCAGAAACCAGTCTTGTCCTCTTGGTCTTAGACTGAGATTCTTAAGAGTCTATGTCCTCTTTGCATCTTCCTTCCCAGACTCATGAGTGATGTATCAGCACGGTTAGTTAAATGTCATTCTAAAGAGATTCTTAAGTTGAGATTCAGCTGACATCCTTGTGGCTTACACATGTTTAAGTGAAGCCCTGGAGCACCCCGAAGAGTGTCTCAGGTAGAGGGTGCTCAGCAGAGGAGATCCAGGGTCTGGAAATTGCTCTCATTAGTGCCAAGCATCAGCCCACAGTGTGTATAACACATTGCATCAATCTTGTGACAAGCACTCGAGCCTGCTCTTTACCTTACTGAATAAGCACAAATCTGGTTTCATTCATATACATGTGGACATATATATGTTCGCAACATGTATGAGAAAGCCCAGGCAACACTTATCAGTGACTGATCCGTTTACTGATCTTTGGGAAGGAGTTAAGTATGGTAAGTTATTGTCGTGGTTTGGGCCATGTTGGCCCAAGCAGGCAGAATGACAAATGCTCACTCTCTCCTGCTCCACTTCAAAGGGAGGCAGGAGAGAGAGGAAGAGAGGGATTTAAGAGTTTAGAAGGAATTAAACTACTTGAATGAAATATTAATAATAATAATAAAAGAAAAAGAAAATAATGAAATAGATACAAAACCATATGAATTTCTCAGGATGACAATCACATCACCAGCAGGCACTAGGAAAGTCCCAGACTGGACTCAGTGATGGACAGGAACTGGGTTCTGGATCTGGATTCCAGATCAGGATCAAAGGCAGATGAACAGAGTCCTCCTTGGACACCGAGCACTGAAGAAGCTGACACTTTGATCCCTCAGCTTTTATACTGNCTCTCCTGCTCCACTTCAAAGGGAGGCAGGAGAGAGAGGAAGAGAGGGATTTAAGAGTTTAGAAGGAATTAAACTACTTGAATGAAATATTAATAATAATAATAAAAGAAAAAGAAAATAATGAAATAGATACAAAACCATATGAATTTCTCAGGATGACAATCACATCACCAGCAGGCACTAGGAAAGTCCCAGACTGGACTCAGTGATGGACAGGAACTGGGTTCTGGATCTGGATTCCAGATCAGGATCAAAGGCAGATGAACAGAGTCCTCCTTGGACACCGAGCACTGAAGAAGCTGACACTTTGATCCCTCAGCTTTTATACTGGTCACGAGGCAGATGGGGTGGAACACCCTGTTGGTCAGTTTTAGGTCACCTGTCCTCTCAGGTCGTCTTGGCAGGTGTGACCCCTCTACGCTTTTCCTCTTCCCACCCTCCAATGGGGCAAATACCAAAGCTGACTGCCCTTGGTTGTTATAGCAATAAGGATAAGCAAGACCCTCTCTGCATCCCATTCCTTGGCGTCAACTATAAACACAGGTCTTATCACTCTGGAAGTAAACAGTTTCTGCACAACATGCTGGTAATTTCAGCAGTTAGGAGAGGCCTAGCTAAAAAGTAAAGTTACTGAAAAAATTGGTCCTGTTTTACCTCAAACCAAGACAGTTATGTAGAGGGAAGTTTTGAACCCGTGTCACAAAATCATAGTGAACAGGCATGCTGGTTGCTTTGTTTTAGACTAAAAAGATTGACTAAATTGTAAGACTTGGCTTACAAGCAGACAAGCAAATAGAAGCAGGTGGTGGTTTTAAGCTGAATTTCCCTGAAAAAATGTAAATAAATCACAGAGTTGTCCATATATGTGAAAGAAACCTAGTTTAATTCTTTGCCATAGCAAATGTCTCATGTAGTCCATTGTGGTTTGGTCTTAAACTCATACACTAGGAAAACAGAGTATTAAACAGTCCCTGAGCAGACACAAAGGCAGATTGTGGTTCTTAAAATTCCAGGCTCATTCCCAAAGTTCATCCCTGCTGCAAGTAGAAGGAGGATGTGAAAAGGAAAGGAGCACCCAATCCACATATTAGTTCAGCTAAGTAGGGCCTAGGGAAGTCTTGAACTTGCTTATGTGTTCTTGTCATCTTCTGCTTCCCTTGAGGAAGAGAATGTTCGTTTTTATATGAGCATAGCAGCACTAGCAGTTATGCTTCTCTGGTATGAGATGACGTTTATGGACCAAACATGAAAGAATGATCATACTTGAGACAGGCAGAGAAATTAGACTCCAAACTTTCCAAGAAATTGAGCTTTTGCTTTTCTCACCACTAAGTGCCCTGATATTTCTGAAGGCATACAATGGAATCGAACCCCTCTCTTTTTATGTAGACACTGATTTGTGATTAAATCTCTGATGCGATTTATTAGTTCAGTAGTTTCTGAAGGTCATCATACTGTAGTGATAATAGAAACTCAGAAGAAACACATCTGAGAGGTGGTGATGGAGCACGGCATAAATCAATTTTTCTTGCAAACAAAAAAACCTGGATCCAGTGCTCCGAAGAGTGTTTTAAAAAAATATTCTGGAATGAAGCAGGCTATTGAATATTGTTTTCAAAATCCTTGTCTCCAAAGTGTAATTGCACCGTTTCTTTTGCTAAAACATTCTTCACCTAAAGCAGTGTGTTTTGATGAAAGAATTGCCATGGAATTTTGCAATGAAAGAATTTACTTTGGGATGTGGACTTTTAGGTGTTTCAAAGATATGATGTGAATTCACATTATTTTTAGCTGGAGGTGGGCACTGTACCTCCTATTGTGTTGTTAAGTTATTCCCCTTAATTCTTCAACAACAACTAAAGAAAATCAGCAGTCTCTCTGGAGATGCGTTTAGAAAATAATGTGTATGATACAGTCTTTTATCTGAGGGCTGCAGTTCACATTCTGCTGCTTCACTGCATGCAGTGCAATTATTCCAGATTCATGCCAGTCTAAGACCAGATTTTGGAATGGGGTAGAGTGGATTTCTAAATAGGAAAGTTGTTTTTTGGGGCAGGGTTGTTGGGGTTTTGTTTTGTTTTGTTTTATTTTGGGGTTTTTTTTCCCATTTAACAGGGAAAGTAAGACACAATCTATTGGCTGGAAAATGAATGTAGCCAGACTTGAAGTAAGGCATTGATTTCTAGAAGTGACAATGGCAGAGCACTAGAAACCAAATTATTAAAGGATATAGAAAAAATTTTCAGATGTTCTGTTTGCAATTCAAGATTAGATGTGAACCTGCAATGATAGGAGTAACGTGCTTTCTTACAACAGCTGTAAAAATAACACTTTTATATAGGATTTCTCAGTTGAACAGCTTTGTTTTCTGTTGTTCCAGTCTAGATTATTATATTATTTCCCCTTGACCTGAAAATCCATATATGCCTCATCAATGAGATGGTGTTTGCTTCAAAAGAGAAAGCTCAAACTATACTGGAATGGTATGTAACTATTATTTACGGATGTAAAACTAATCCTTTAAATAACACAGAGAGAGAGAGAGAGAGAGAGAGAGATTATCATTGAAGAATTTGTGTATAGGCACACCTGATTTGCAGAAAAAGGTGCTGAAAACATAACTGTAAGTATTTCAGAGAAAAAAAAAATCCAGTTTTCAGTCATATCACAGAATTTTTTTAATACTGTTCAAAAAGTACCTGACTCTACATAAACACCAACTATAACATGATGTAGACAATCGAGAAACAAGCAAATGTATTTTTCAATGCTAAAATAAATTACATTTGTACAGGTAGAAAGCAAAACCAAAGCTGATAAAAATGTTAAATTTTATGAAAAATCATTTTTAGTTCACATCAAAATAATAACTTTACATTCTCTATTTTTTAATAGTATAAGCAGCAACAACATAAAAAAGAACAAACGCTCACAGAATGTCTGAAACCAGTTGTTCATAAGTTATTAGCAAATTAAAAAAAATAATTACAAGCACTTGTAGCCCACACAAATCTTTTAGAATTGGCACCGTCTCTCTAAAACATCTATATTCTATATAGATTTCTAATTACAAATACCACCAGCAGCTGCCATATAATCCTATTAGTACATGTAATATACATAGTATATTTGTTCCCATTTGGCAGATTGGAGTGACTGAATGATTATTGTTTGTACTGTCATTACGCAGATGAGACAAAACCAGCCATATACACCAATTCATCACTAGATGAATTTTTTACTTACCTTTATGCTTCACTGGTCTGTATCTTTTTTCCTTTTCACAGTATAAAATTGTAAGTGGAAATTGCAGAGATTTGAACAGAGGGTATAATAATAAACCACAGCAAAAAAAGTGAATTCAGATAATTCAACTGAAGTCTTTAATACGTGCAGTGCACACTGAAATGGGTAGCAGATGAATGATTTTCTTCTTCATGGAGAGTATTGACTTCCTTTTATGAGATTCATGAAACTGCAGAAAACTGTGACCTGTTTCTTATTTTTGGACATGTTCTTTCACATAGAATCCCTTAACACATTTAGTCAAAGCACGATTTTCCCATTGGGATACCTGCTAGAGTAGCTATGATAAAGAAGAATGGCGGGAAGGTACTATTCACCAAGCCTAGCAAGTTGCTTCAATAATGTACCTAATAAAATGCATCTGCTATTTGATTCAAAAGAAAGTGGGAACAGCATCCTGTCTTTATCATTCTCTGCTGAAGCACATAGCCAAGATCCAGACTTGGTTGGCCACTATCGAACTTTGATTTTCTTTACATGGATGTTAATCTGGAGTGATTCCATTGACCTCAATAAGTTAAGGACCAATGCCAGTAAAGAACTTCAGCACTTGAAGATATTCTATGTAATGCCTATTTTCTTAAATTATTTGACTGTAGTGTGGAGGCCAGGGCCCTTTGTTAAATGTCAAACCTTACTGTGAAGTTTGTGAGAAGAGTTAGGTGCCCAGGAAAGCAATGCAACAGGGAAACAGATGTCTGAAATTACTCTACTTGAGCCAGTATGGAAAGGCAATGAACAGAAAAAAACTAATTTTCAACTGGAAACCATTTCTAAACATGACTATATATTTTGTTTCAAAGATGGCTGGAGGAAAATGAAATGAGTCCATTTTTCTGCAATCTCAGAGAAGTGGGAACCCCAAGTTTAATTCCTTCACCTATCCAAGAAGACTCAGACTCTCCTTTTCCATGGAGGGGTCTGAGAACTCCAGGTGGAAGACAAGGTTGTTGCAGACACTGAGGTAAGGAAGGGCACATCCTGCCCTCCTGTCACTAAAGCACTTCTCAGAGAAGTATATAAC
>VZSF01002288.1:9620-27738 GCA_013398295.1 Chionis minor
GCGGGGCGGGGCGGCGGGGCCTACCGGCGCGCGTGGCGCCGCCTGCCCCTCCCAAAGATGGCGGCGCTTCCGCCGCGACCGGCAGCGCGGGCGGAGACGGGAGCCGCGGCGGGACAGGAAACCTCGAGGGGCCTTGGAGGGGCGCAGCGCGTGTCCCGGGGGCGGCGGGTACGGCGCCGCGGCCGTGTGTTCCCGGACAGCCCGGTCCCCTCCGTCCCCTCCCTCGCAGGGCAGTCGTGGCCCCAAGGGCCCACCCACCTCCCCCAGCAGGACTCGGTCCCCTCGGCCACCTCCTGCCAGCGTGGGCCTGGTTCCCAAAAGTGTCCCGCCGCGGGTCCCAGCCCGCCTGGGAAGTCCCCAGCTCCCAGACTGGGACCAGCCTTGGTCCGAGGAGGGTCCCAGCCTGCCAGGACTCAGCCCCCCGGCGGGGACCCAGCCCCAGGCGGTGGTAGGATGGCCACCGTCTCCCTCACCTGGACCACCCCGTGGGCGGGGGCACGATGGACCGGTGTGGTGGCGGTTCGGGGCACGATGGCATGGGCGAGGCTCAGCCCTGAGCAGGGGAAGGGTCTGGCCACCCCCCGCACTGGGTGCCCTTGGCCACAATTTTCGGCTTTCAAACACCGGCCATTCCGTGGCAGCGGGGCTGGCTGGAGCCACGGCAGCCTCTAGCCTTCCTGGGCTCCACCAGCATCCTGGAGCACGAGGCCTGCTGGGATTTGCCACCTCCCCAGGCTACGTGTGGCCCCTCCTTGGGAAAGACAGCAGGTCTGAGTCAGGGGAAAAAAATGGATTTAAGTTGTCCACAAAATGCGTTCCTGCTTTGAGACACTGAGGGTTGTTTTTTTCCAAGAGCAAACAGGCTCTGACCCCTCCTGGGCACGTCGAGGTCCCGAGAAGCGCCATGTCCTGCCTGCCAGAGGTACAGACACAGCTGCCTTCCCTTGCCTGCTCCTGCTGCCCCTCGGACAGGCGCGTCCCTGGAGCTCCGGGTGCTGCATCACCTGGCGAGTCCTGGATGGGAGTCCCCAAAGGCTGGGGGCTGCCGTAGCTCTGGCTTGGTGCCATGGATGTGAAGGTAGAGCTGTTCCCTGTCGCTCACGGCTGTGTCGCGGGTGAGGCTGTGACACAGGGCCGGGGGACTGCCGAGGTTCGGATCCTGCGCTGCTCCTGCCAGCGCTGGGCAGGAGCACTCGCTGTGCTCCCCTTGTCCTCCCCGGGCGCCCCAGCAGGGCTGGCGTTTCCCCATCCTGGGAGGGAGCTGAGCAGGCAGCCAGGCCTGCCCTGCGCCAAGGCAAGAGGTGTTTGGAGCAGAGGACCCAATCATTTCCCTAAGCAGTCCCGGGAGGAGCGAGGGGGTTTGCCTCTGCCAGGAACAGGGAAGAAGAGCCCAGGTCTTTGCTCCTGGTTTCTTGGGCTGCTGCCATTGAGCCCCTTTTCCCCTTTGGGCTGGGGCAACAGTGCCACCATAGCAGAGGTCCCTGGCAGGAGAGGACCAAGGCACCCAGGTGCCACCGTCACTGACGGCACTGGCCCCTCTGTCTCCACAGGAGATTATCGATCTGACCTGCGAGGACATGAGCACAGACCCAGCACCATGGAGCAGCGTCACCATCATCGACCTGACGGAGGACACGTGCAGCCCTCCCCACACCACCAGCTGGCCTGACCAGGACCCTGGGCAGGTGCCTGCTGCTCCAGCAGCACACACGTCCCATCCCCAGCTCTGCTCCACCACAACGCAAGAAACGGCGGCAATGTCGGGGCCGAGCCTTGCAGCACCCTCACACAACGCTCCCATGGAGCCCGGTGCCACCACAGACACAGCAGAAAGCGCAGAGAACTGGAGCTGCTTCTCTCCTGCCTCCAGCTGCCGCAGCTCCTCCCGCAGCTCGGAGCAGAACTGCAGCACTACCACTTTTAACAGTGACTTGGGCTCCCTGGCCAGCATGCAGCTGGACTCAGACCTGCTGTCCCTGTCCCCCTCCAGCCTGGACAGCAGCAGCAGCGCCAGTGGCCCAGAGGAAGAGACTCCCCACCTCTGCCAGCAAAGGGAGCTGCCCCCAAGGCTGAGCCCTGCTCCAGCCATCCCCGCAACCCCAGAGAAGGCCCGAGGGCCTTTGCTGGAAGCAGGTGACTTAGCACCACATGGAGTAATCCAGCAAGTGACGCCAGCCAGGACCAAGGCTGACAGCAAGGCCTGGCTGAACAAACTGCACTATTTCAGGAGGAGCGGAGTCCAGCACCTCTTCCTCCAAGGCATAGCACCTAACAGGGAAGCACAGCAGGTAAACGGGGTTCAGAGCAGCCGCTGCCAAGCCTACCCAGAGCCTGCTCAGAGCAGCCCCTGCAGTACAGTGTGGAGCAAGGGCAACCCCTGCTCCACTTCCTGTTTTAGGGGAAGCTTTGCCAGGCAGTCGGGATCTCTGGGTATCGCGGTTCCCTTCACAGTGGGCCCCACATCACAGCTGGGTTCCTCTGTGTTGGGGAGAGACAGCTTTCACCCATTGCCTTGCCTTGCACGCAGCGGAAACCTGACCTCATCCCCAGTGGGAAGCTGAGCATGGTGCGCACCACCATGGAGGAGAACTTCCTGGAGGGCACCCTGCATTTCCTGAGCGAGTTCGTCTCCTGCCAGCACCGTCCCCCCAAAGAAATCATCTCCCATCTGATCAGACAGATCCTGTTGCACCCCCACCAAGGGGAGATCCTGAAGGACACCTACATGCTGCTAATGAAGATCCAAATGTACGTGTGCCCTTTGCCACGGTGCCCTGGGGCTAGCTAGGTGCTCCTTGGGGCTCTGCCCAGCATGAAGGTTATTCTCCATGGTCCTCACCCATGGAACAGGGAGCAATTTCCCCTATAACCCAGGATGATCCCCCTGCCTCCTGTTATCAGCAGAGGCACACTCCGGCCTGTCTAAGCGTGGGTCAGGACCATTGCTGGCTCACACAGCAGCCACTAAACCCCCAAGTGGATGGAGGATGGTGGGGGTGAGAGAGGCAGGGGATGCTGAGACAAGAGGGAAAGCAGCTCCAACTATATCACAAGCGTACTTTAATCGTTTAGTAACAAGTCCACACTGTGCAGGGACAGCCTGTGACACCATGGAGCCCTCTAGGACAGAGGAGCATGTTTGCCTTGCTCCTGAAGTGCAGATCTCATTCTTCACTGCTGTGACATGGCAAAAATGCCTTCCCCGGGCTGCAGCGGTTCCCCAGCTGCCCTCAGGTTTCCCACAGAGGCACAATGTTTTGTGAGGCCACAGGCCCAGGAGTGCTGATGCTCTCCATGGAGTACAGCCCTAGTCAGGTGCTTCCAAAAAATGAACGTAGTCAGGGGAGGAGAAAGGGAGAGGGCAAAACTGGACAGGAGAAGGCAGAGCAGGCCCCTGAGCAAGTGGGGCTGGGGAAGGGCCAGGGGCTGTCATGTTTCCAGGCAGATAGTCAGGCAGTTCAGCACAAACAGATAGTGCTGTTCTTGCAGGCTCCATCCAGCCAACGCCGCCACGGTAGGATGGGACTGGACGCTGCTGAAATACATCATGGAGGACCAGGTACTTAGCACCATACGTGTTACACCAGGTGGGGATAATCCAGTATGCAGTGCCTGAGGTTAAGCATTGCCCCAGGGCCTCATGGCCATGCCCTGCTGCAGAATGGGCCAGTCCAACATGCAGTTTTACTGCAGGCATGAATGCCAGTTAGGTCTCCTGCTTTTACCCATGGTGGTCCCTAAGCTGCTGCACAGCTGTAGGCATGTTATCTCATCTGGAGACAACACAGCAACAGACAAAACCTCATTGCCCTAGTGCTATGGTAGAATGGGTCCAGCCAAGTCCCCGGGGCATCGCCTGAGGCAGGCAGCCCCTCCTGGAGCTACTCCTCAGTCATGTACATCAGCCCTTTCCCAAGACAGACAAATTCCCAGATGCTCCTTGCCCTGCAGCTCTACCAGCTTCATACCGTCTCCATCTGCCCTCAGGAGAAGCCCCCTGGCTGGCTCCTCTTCCTGCAGTACGTGGTGCAGACCCTGGAGGATGACTTCCAGGAGAAGCTGAGGTTGCGCCTGCTGCAGAAGTCAATTGCCAAGAAAGTGCTTTCATGTGACACGTGCTTCAACAATGTCAAGTAAGGGATGCCTCCTCCTCCTCCTCCTCCTCCCCTATTCTCTAACCAGATGCTGAGAAGCAGGGGCTCAGGGAATGCCTACTGAGACTCCAGGTAAGACTTTCCAGGAAACAAGCTCGGGAGACAGAGCGAGGTGTAGGGGCCAAGTATAAAGAACTGGAGCAGGTTTACAAAAGCAAACCACCAGAGATGATGCAAGACATTTCTGGCCGCAACCTAGCAGACTTTTCCCAGGAACAAGGTCAGATTTGCATTGCTCAGGACAGGACTGAGGAGGAGCCAGTCCTGTTGACAGTCTTGTCCTGGCCTGTCCAAGCAAATGAAGAATGTATCTCACCCTCGGGGTCTTTCCTTGAGCTCTAAGTGGATCTATAGGTCAGAACGCAGCAAAACTAGGCCTGTGCCCGCTCATGTTTGTGTTTCTGTCACAGGGAGGTGGTCGAATGGTTAGTCACAGCAGTTACAGGAGTCGGGTTCTCCCAACCCCAGGAGCAGCTGCGAGAAATTACATCTTCAGCAGAAGCAAGGGCTGAATGCAGCTCATCTGCACCGTGGCTGGCCAGCACTGACCAGGCAGAGGTGACTCCACCAGCTTTCTTTGCCCAGAGGTAAGCCAAAGAAGTCCTGGCTCCTTGCTGTCGGTATCATGGGGCCAAGTCAGGGAGATGCCAGAGTCTCTCCCTGTCAGGCCAGGGAAGCCAGGCTGTACCCGAAGTTCTCCTTTGGGGCAGACATACACTTGGTGAGCATGAGACTCCCTCACCTGGTAGGAAACTGGCTCAGCAAGCATCCTCCTCTTACATCTAACATAAGGCTGGATGGAGCTCTTGGCCCGCCACCCAGGCTGCCCCATGCTGTTCCACCAACGCTCAGTACAGCCCCTGAGGGCCCATCTGGGGACTAACTCTACTTCCAAGAATATCAGATTCAAAAGCCACCAAATCTAGCCTACAACATCCCCCTATGTCCATCACTGCATGGCATGAGGCTGAACTAAGTGCCACCCCCCTGCTTTACTTTGCAAGCCGAGGGGTAGTGTCTCCTAGTGTCGACTGTCTCTCTAACCTAGGGTGATGCTCCTGCTCCAGCGGATGTTGTCCATCGCAGTGGAAGTGGACAAATCTCCCAACTGCAGCTCCTGTAAGATCGCAGATGTGATATTCCCATTTATACTGAATATTCCCCTGAGAAGCCAAAGGTGAGACAAACTGGTGCAAGGCAGCATCTGCCTGTGTGAGCAATAGTCTCATTCCTGATTTATGTCTAAATCTGGATGCATAAAATACCAGAGGGTATAGAAAGACAGGCTCATTTATGACCCAGCCAGCAAACGCATGGTTGTTGGACTGACAGATCCCATGGAGACAGAATATCACCAGCTGAATACATCTCCCTAGCTTATATGTAGCTGAGAAAAGTTGATTCTCCCACTTGTTAAAGTTGCAGGACCTTAAAACTGTGAAGTGGTTCTGAAAAGCAGCACTCCGCATCAGCATTGTTATGTATTGGCAAACTCATCACTACTGATTCCCAGGGACAACAGAGAAGCTCACTAGAAACATGATACAGTTCTTGCAGCTTTGCCTTAACATGCTTTTGTTTGCTTCTCTAAGAAATGCAGTATCTGAAGCCAAAGCACAAGGGCCTGCCTGGCTCTAGCACAGACATGAGACCACTCGGCCCACAGACATTTCAAACCCATGTTTGCTGCCCACAGAGAGGCAGCTCTTTCAGACCCTTTTAGCAGAACTCTGAGCACACACTGGGTCTAATTAAGCCAAACTGACTCTAACCAAGCTACCACTCCTCCCAGGACAGATCTCCTAGATCCTGCTTACCTCTGACCCCACTTCACACTTGCTTGGCTCTGCTCCCTGCAAGTCAGCAGGAATGGGTAACTTCTGCACAGGCTGCTGAGCAGGGTGAAATGAAGCAGCTAAGCTTGCTTCACAGACCGTACCGACCTCCCATTGCTGCAGGTCAGACCTAACGATGTAAACATGCCCATGGCCAAGCTGCATCACAAAGGTCTCTCTCTCATATCTGGTGATTTTTCCTTCCACTGCACTGCTGGGCAGCCCTCGCACCAGAGGGACACCAGGAACGTGCTAGAGCAGCTGTTCCTGGTCAGGCTGTGCTGCATCTCAATAAATCCCTTTGTCTTTCAGGGAAGCTTTCCTAAACACCATGGAGAGCCAGCTCCTGCGCTGTAAACTGCTAGAACTGTTGTTCCAGCATAGTTGCGAGGTGCCTACGACCTTGCCCTTGTCTTTTGCCAAGATCCTGTACTTCCTGAGCCATTCCTCTGTGCTGCTGCAATACCAGGTATCCAGTCCAACCTCTCATTTGCCTTAATTTTTTCCCTGAGAAAACATCTTATAATAATGAAATACTGTCTCCTGTCATAGGATGAAACAGCAATATGGCAAAGATGGGATGAGATGCTGCAATACTTGAGTTTGCTGCTGATGAGTTACCAAAATGTAATACTGGGTAAGCAGCCTGTTCTGGCCTGGATAAGCACAAACTCATCAAGAGGCTGCAGTAGAACAGCCAAAGTACCCTTCCTCCTCTCTTCTCATCATTCTTGAGCTCATGGCCACTGAGTCTTAGAAAGATAACATACCTCCATTCATGCTGGTAACTATGCCCAGCAGTCAGAGCAAAGAAGTGATGTTGCATCAGGGCGAGCACCCAGCCTGCTTTGCAAAGTTTAGCCCCTAAGAAATAGCCTAGTTCCTGAAGGATCAATCCCAGCATGGTGAAGTACACAAGGGGGTGCTTTGTACCCACTGTCATCTAAGTTGCACGCACAGTGGGTGGAAGAATAGGGTGGTTTAGGAGGAAAAACATAAGTCAAAGGGATGGTAAAGCCAGGGGACATTCAGCATTTAGAAGACTGAGCAGGAAGCACCACCCACACTAGCCATGGACAGAGCGGTATTTCTGACCCCAGGAGAGCAGCAGCCTCAAAACACTCCCTAAAACTCCCTGAAGTTGTTTTACAAGAAAAGTCTCTTTCCAACTTCAGCTGCTTTAGCCCAGGGTTAAGACTCTCATGGAAGAATGTAGAGGAACCCACCATCACACATGCACAGTCTTCCTCCCGCTGAAGCCCTAGGTGATCACTGTTAAGCTCTTTGGAGACTCCCTTGCAACTGGAAAGCTGTCCAGTCTGCCACTAGCGCAGCAGAAAAGAATGCTACAAGCCCTGCCCCCTCCCCATTTCTCAGGCTCTCTCCACTTGCAGACTGAGCTCCAGGAGGGGACAGTACCTTCCCTCCACCAAACTAGGCTTGTGCACCAGCATCAAGAATAACCATGAGGGGGATCAGCAGACTTCACAACTGCTCCTCACCACAGTGCTACTACAGCACGCTGCGATCTGTCCCTGGACAGGTCAGGCAGTCCATTGCGTGTTGCCTCTCCCCACCAGCATTTTCTCTTGCAGAGCACTTACGGAGCTCACTGAACGACCGGATGGACTTGATCATTCAGAAAGCCAAGCCCAAGCTCCAGGACGGCGATGACATCAGCCGCCTGGACATTCAACTTAAGATGGAGGATTTCATCAGCCGAATGCAGCAGGTCCTGGGGCAGCCTTTTCCCCTGCAGATCATGGAGAAATTGTGCATGCTTCGGGAGTTGTTCCTCATTGTCGCTGCTACCTGATGGAGACCACCACTGCAGCAGGGGGCACAAAGAGCTTTGTGTGTCTTCTATAAAGCCCCATCAACCCCCCCCATCTCATGCTGCAGTCTCAAGTGTCATCTCATGGATTTGTTTATACATTTCTTTGGAAAAATATCTGGTTTACATGGTCTCAGAATATCCTTTCAGACTTGACTCATCCTAATTTTACAAGGCACTTTGTACACTTAAAAAATAAATTATTTTCATATTTGCTGAGACGCTTCCATCTTGGTGCCAGCCCTGTGCAAAGGAAGTGCAGAGCTGTCAGCTGTACCTTGGGATAGCATTAAACAAATGCAGCCATAAATTGAAAACAGTTTGCACAGCAAGTGAAATGCCAAAATACCTGTTCAATGTTTAGGAAAACAAGATAATACTTAAGGAAAAGAGCAGGTGTGGGCTGCAGTGAGGGCATGCACAGTGCTGAGATCCCTAAGCTAGGCAGATCAGCCCTCAGGACAGAAACACTTCTGTTCCAAATCAGATACATCTACATGACTTTGCCCAGGGTGATTAGCATGTCAAGAGGGAGGACTGGAGAGCAGCACCAGCTGAAAAGGCTGCACCTCTTCCAGAATGCACTGAAGTGTCTGCAGTGCAGGCAAGCATGCATTATGAAGATGAATATTCAATTCAAAAACCCTGCCATCAACTCAAATGACAGCTGAGGTCAGAGAGCAATTGGGCAGACCAGAGCCCAGGCGCATCGAGCAGCAGAGTCACAGCCAGGAATGGAGTAGCCCTGATGTTAGTGCTGCACGCACTGAGGACCTGGTGTTTGTTGCACAGCCAGGCTTCAGAAGCCTGGCTCCAGTTAGCCCAGAACCGTTTGGAAGGGCCTGACCTGGGACTCACAGGTTTGCTCCTTATTCTTCAGGAAGTCTCTTCCTAACTGCCAGATGTACAACAAATCCCTCATCTGCATGACATTACCCCTCTCATCTAGGAATAAACCACCCAGGGAAAAGTGAAGAGGTCTGTTTTGGGAGTAGTAGCCAGAAGCATTCCCAGCAGTGCAAGCTCCAAGCACTCCCCGCCTAGAAAGCTGCCCTTTCTGCACAGTATGCTTAACTCAGGTATATTGTCCAGTTAGGTCATTTTAGCTGGATTAGGCTTTTATCATTAGACTAGAATAGCTGCATTCCAGCAGGAGGTCCACTGTTATGTCCAGTTATGGATATTATTTTCTGATACATTGGTCACATCCCCAAGAACGATTTGAAGTAAAATACAGAAAATAGAATGAGATTACCACACCAAGAGGCCACACTTTAACCCAACTTTTCCAAACTAAACCATGAGATTAGACTGTGTAACCACGACATGCAGCAACAGTCTGTACCAGTGTACCTGGTGCTTCAGGATCTATTTCATCACTTTTTGTTCTGCTAACACCCTAGGAGCACAGGAAACACCCATGCTCAGCTCAGACATCCCCAGGCCAGGAGAACCACATGCTCTATCCGTACTTTGGTAGCTACAAATGCCACAACAGCACTCAAACCAGGACTTCCCAAAGAAAGGCAAAGCAGAAACTGCCACACCACTGGGAGCAGGGCACCTCTAGGCACATACCAGTCTGGCTGGCACACCTGTGCCCACCTCCACAGTACAGGTGCAAACACAGCACACAACCTGCAAGAGAAGTAATCTCAGGGACATGAAGAATCCCCATTTGAACAGCTCGAGAAAACAAAGATTTCACACTTACTTTCATCTGTCCAAGCACCAAAACAGGACTGAGTCTGGCTTTAAGCATAGTCTCCCTGTCAAAAGGGAGTTTTACAGAGCAAACATTTTACTCTAGTGCAAGTGCTGCCAGAGCTTTCTTAGGCAGAACCTTGACCCCACACTCACAGGATAGCCTCACATTTCTTCCACAGCTGCTTTGCCAGCACCAACATACACCAAGGACCTCCATTCACAAGAATTTTATTTTCTTGTAACAAATAAACAAAAAAATAATCACACACATTAGAGACATGAATACATACAACAAATAAATTAATGTCAAATGACAGACTGATTGCCAAGGTGCAAATGAGTGGTGACAGAACTGCTTGGTTGGGTAGGAGACTTTCAACACAACACATCAACAGTGCTGTTGAAGCTCTAGAGGAAACAGAGCCACAAAACGTGCTTCTTCAGAGGGCACAGCAGCTAGCCAAGTGAGACAACCCTGCCTCACCCTCCGGGAGGAATGTTTGGTTTAAGAAGGCAGAGACCCCAGAGCTCAATGGCTACCAGCTGCAAAGTAACCTCTATATAGTGTCATGGCAACAGAGAAGCTTCTAGTACCAGATGCAAAGCTGCTGCTGCACCTCACCACTACAGAAAGCCTGCTGCTGGCTGAGGGAGCTCTGCAACACAATCAAGAGATCGAGAGAGGAGACCTGTTTGCCACAGGACAGGTGAAGATTACAGAGCAAGACTGCCTAGACTGCCTATAATGCTGAAGGGATTAGATGCAGAAGTCCCTTCCACTTTTCACAAAAGCAACTGTTAGCTGTTCCCAGCAACTGGTTCTGACTAGGCCAAAAATGACATACAGCTCTATCACAGCAGTGAGGAATGTTCAGCCTTAATCTGCCCTCGGTCTTCGCCCAGCCCTGCAAAATGCATTTAATGCTGATGAAACAAAAAAACCCCATTTGAGAAGTGCCCCAGTGTCCAATACACTTCTACGTGATTCATAAAAGATGGTAGAAAAAAAAATCAACCAGAACCCAGAGTGCCAGAACATCCGTCAGTCTATTGTCTAGAAGGCAGGACAGTGTTTTGCAGAAAGAAGAGAGGAGGATTACTTGGTTCAAGCCACACCAGCTCTGGTCATTTCCACCTTTCTAGAGGAACGTGAAGAGTTGGAAGAGTATAAATTCTTCCTTGTTACTGCCAAGCCCCTTTAGATTCTGCTCCCTGTCTTCCTAATAAGAAGATCTTAGAATGGTCACTGCTCCACTTTTCCTTTAAAAAATTTCCAAGAACAAAGTAGTACTAGGTGTTGAACTGTAAGGTCACACAGGATAGTAAGGGAGTACCACATTTAACACTGACCCATCACATTCATTTGCATCACAGAGCAACTTCCTTCTGGCAGTTAACAGTCCCATTTTTAGTTCTTGCTTGTTTTCATCATTTTCTGCTGGAGTTCTGGTACTTGCCAGACAGAACCACGGTCCTCCTGAGGATAAGATTCTGCTCCCTGTCTTCCTAATAAGAAGATCTTAGAATGGTCACTGCTCCACTTTTCCTTTAAAAAATTTCCAAGAACAAAGTAGTACTAGGTGTTGAACTGTAAGGTCACACAGGATAGTAAGGGAGTACCACATTTAACACTGACCCATCACATTCATTTGCATCACAGAGCAACTTCCTTCTGGCAGTTAACAGTCCCATTTTTAGTTCTTGCTTGTTTTCATCATTTTCTGCTGGAGTTCTGGTACTTGCCAGACAGAACCACGGTCCTCCTGAGGATACCTCAGTACTGAGCAGGACAAGACAATCAGACTACAGGTAGACAGGCCAGCCTGCTTGCACACCACATTCAGTCCCTGTCCCACAGAACATGGTTCAAGGTTTTACTGTGGTGTAGCGTACTGGGAAGCACATCTGGTGCAGCCTAGCAGACTGAACTGGTGCAATACAGCAGACAGGATGGTTGACATTGGTTTAGTATAGTGCAGGAGTTTTTCCAAAACTGGCTTTAGGAGGACAGTCACAACTGCTTCCTTTTCTGAGATGAAGAGCTAGAAGGGAGACTTTCCTATTTTACTGCAGCACAATGGGACAGGGAAACAGAGCCTAAGACACCCTGCAGCCTGCTAAATACACCAGAAGCATTCTTCCTAGAACCCAGTGGGAGTGAGCACGTTCAGATCCCGAGGTTTGATATTATGGGAACGTGGCGATTGTTTCCTCCCTTCTGTGACTGGAATGTCCATTTTGGGTGGCTTGAAGGTGACTGGATCCTCTGACATCCTAGTAGCCTGAGCACGCATCAGCTCCATTGGGGATGGCTTCTGGGCACCCTTATAGGATTGGATGGTAAATCCTCCTGATGATAAAAAAAAAATCACAGCAAGTAAGAGCTAGGAAAACTAGCCAAGTCCTTTTTCCACTGCTGCCAGGAGTGAGCAGTGTCACTGATGCCCCACACTGCAGGTAACCTATGCAAGAGCCAACAGCTTCATGCCATCTAAAGCCTATTCCACATCAGTGGCTGGCACTTCCAGTTCTGCTTCCACCAGAGAGCATAAAAAACAGAGTAAAAAGCCGTCACCTTCACACCCTGCCCTTCCACTGTAGCTCAGTGCAAGTTATTTCTGCTTTCAGATCCTTGCCACAGGTTTTACCCAACCGCTTTATATCTAGGCACAGAAGTTATATGAGTAGCACACACATTCACAAGGTGATCTTAGAAAGTAACAAGGCAAGCAGGATAAGGATAAGGAAATAGCTAGCAAGTTTGCTGTGTGATAGATCTCCCCTAGCTCTTGCAGGGCAGGAGATTTTAGAGGACATACCTGGATCATTAGTGGATTTCTGCATGGCTTTGGGTCCAAAAAAGCTCCATCTTTCAGATGGCAATTTGTCCCCACCAGCTTCCATGGCAAAGTCTGGGCCAGTGATAGAAGTAGAGGATCCCTGACTAAACCAGCCCCTAGGGAAAAGAAAAAAAAAATCACTGACATGTAGAAAACATGAGAATAAACACTTCAAGTGACCCCACCATGCCAGGAACTTTACATGTAGTTATTAGGCACAATTTAAACAATCTTCATATGTTTGTTACAACCCAGGATGAAGATATGTATGCTCAAGTTCCACAAGCTTTCAACATTTGGATCTACCCAAGAAAAATCCACAGCAGGTGCTGAATTTCACCCCTTAGACAGTCCCTCATTGGAGAGGAAGGTTTAGTTGTAGCAACTCACACCTCAGTAGCCTGTAGGAAACCAAAGGCAGCAGTGGTCTGCCAGGAACAGAATACCTGGTTTTATGCTTGGGAGAGGAGTGGGGAGTGCTGCTTGGAGTGGACTGAGCAGAAGTCGTCTGTTTGTCATCTTTTGTCATCTCTCCACTCTGCATTTTTAGCTTCTGTTAGGAGAGACAAGAGAAACACAGAAGCAAGAGAGCTTAAATACAAGACATAAGGAACAAACAGCAAGTTTTATTGTCAAAACAGGACAACTGTCTATATCACAGGAGATAAAGGATTTAAGTGCCACTTCACCTAAAGCTAAACCCAGTATTACAATACTCACGTACACCCCTTACATTTCTTTCCAGATCAGATATAAGCATTTTAGAAGCGCACGATGCTCAAGACATCCTCCAGGCTAGAGGAAGTAAAATAACAACTACAGCTCACTCTGCGATTCAGAGTCACTATACAACGGTAGCACACTCCTGCAACACCAGCATTCAGAGGGAGGTCGTGGATGTAGCAGAGCTAGCTTACACATCAGTTCAGCTACTTGGTAACAGGTCTAAATGCCACAGACACCATTTCTCTGCAGCACTTTTCAGAGCAGCAAAGTTTTCAGTCACACAAGTTCTCTAATGAAGCTGTGACCAGACCTCCTACAGGAGGTACAAGGTCTAAGAGGACTAGACCCTGAGAAATAACCCATGTACGACAGGACAGGAACACTGCTCTAGAACACTCAAGAGTACACCTGGTCATAAAGAAACAGGAATTGGGTGTATGTGAACCAGGTTATTACAAGTCAGACAGTACAAACTGAACTTTGAAGAAGTCACTTGAAGGGCAGTTATAGTTCAAACACCAACTATACAGGCACTTTCTCCAAATGTTTCCTGTGGCTATCCAAGCCACACTAATGCAATTCACCAACACTGTTATTGAAACTTTGACCTTGTGGGAGTACACTTGGAGAGTTCACTATTAAACGCCTACTAAAAAAATCACTGTGGGCAACGGAGCACATCAGAAACATCTCGATTCAAGACCTTTATTTCCAGTAAGAGACAAGCCAAATTTCACCTGCTAACTTCCACATCAGAAATGCACTGTTTACAAGTTCTCTTGGGACAAACAGTGACAACAGTCAACTGCAGGGCACCACTCAAAGGTACAGCAAGAAACTAGCTTCTGGGTAGGGATGTCTCCATGTGGAAAGACAACTGTGATAGTCTGGCATGACTCTGGAATATGCCAGATTTCAGACAAAAGTTTGTTTCAAAACTATAATGGCTAACACTAACTTTAAAATATAAGAGGGCAACCTTTTTCACACAATGAGCTAAAAGCCTTCAGAGGAAGCAGTTTAAGGAGAGTCCTAGCACCACGCTGCAAAGGTTATGCCACCAGATAGGTGTTAAGCTAGTACACAATCTACACAGAGAAAGCTAATGCGAAACAAGCCTTACGTGGACTGCCTCAGCCACTCGGTGATACTTGGTCTCCTCAGTAGTGAGGCCTTTGTGGGGAGTGTAGCCAGCATCTCTCAGTCCTGCCTGCTGCTCGAAGCGCTGGATGCTCTCCTGAGTCTGCTCTGGAACAGACAAGAGCACATATTCACACAGAAATGCCACCACAAGCAGTTCTAGCAAACAAAGGCAACTTAAACAACCAAATACAAAACCCTTTTTTTCATTATTCACACCTAGATACTGTCATGAGTTGACAGAGACAGCAAGATGAAGCTAATGAGGTATTTTGACTTGAAAACTATCCTGAGTCATAGGGCTAAGACAGATGAGCAGTGATTTGTCCCAAATGACCCAATGTATTACAAATGCAACACCTGTAATTAAACCAATCCCAGAAGCTGCACCACTCCCAATTACAACTGCCTTACTGGACATTTTAAGTCATGAGTGGTCCTCTAGATTCAAGGGAGATTTTTTTGGCCAACAAAAAAAATGAAGTCTTATGAAAGATTGCCCACCAAGCTAACCTGACAATCACAGCCTTGCAGAACAGGTGGCAAAGACTCCCAGTGATTCTAGATTAAGTAAAATCAGCTACTTCAGCCAAGTCCAGAGCCAGTATCTAATACAGTGGTATCAACTTCAGTTCTGAAAAATATAAGCACTTTGCCCCTCACACACTACCAGCATAAGATGCTCACTCCTTACGGGAACTAAGAAAAAAGTCAAAAGTAATTAGAGCACAAAAAAGATCACTGGAAAAGTTCAACATCTTCTTTAAAACAGACAACACTTCCCATGTTAATGTCAAAGTTATTTGCAGGGATAGTGCACTGTACATATGAGAAATCTAGGGGACCTTTGTCTGTTTATTTACAACTTGTGACTGAGTGTTCTTCCTGGGAGGTGCAGGTTGAGGGTCCTGACTTCTGACTGCAGAACATTTTTAGGCCATCGTGGTTTTCACTAGATTTTATTTTATCATTAGACTAGAACAGGAGCTGCTTTCCCAGAAGAAAGTCCATATTCCTGGACATTTTCTGATGTGTTGGTTATTTTTGAGCCAAGACTAAAACATGTACAAGTGTACAGCTATTCTAAAATGCTGGTCTGAAAAACCTAGAAGTCTTTGGAAGCATTGCTTGGAGGAAAAGACAAAGCTCAGATCTCAGCTGCGAAGAGAAGAGGCAGCAGGGGCAGATTAACACATGAATAATTCTTCTTGTTGGAAACAGGCATGTCTTCTGTGCAAACATAACTGACCCAAATTGATTTTAAAACATCATGATTTATGAGAGTTTGTTTTTTTTAAAGTAAGTGTTACTGTTAGCAAGACAGCTGCTGCTGCTATTAACTAGCATAAATGCCAGCAAGTGCTTCATTAGCACAGTATGTCAGCACTCCACACCACTTTGGTTAATTTTAGAGCTTTACCTGTCATTCAGAAAAGCAAGTTAATAAGCAAACAGGATGGCGGCACCAGCCTCCTCTGCACTCCAGCAACAAGGTGGCATGGACTGCAGTGCCCTATCAGCAAATAACATACCCTGCACTCCTCCCTCATCACCCACCCACCAGCACCTGGAAACACGGAGGCACCAAGTGTGGCCTGTTCCCTAGTTCCTTGCTTCCTTCTAGAAACATCCTCCGAAAAACCTCATACAGCTCAAGAGCAGAGTCAGTCAGAACCCACCAGCTGGCCAGGAACTCCAGTAGTTAGCTTGACACCAAGCCAGAGCATGCTCATGTGCCCACACCCCATTAGCCACCACATCAGAGGTGAGAGTTCTTACTTGTAATGAGAGAGTTCATGATGATATGAGTGGCCTTGGCCTTCACCACCGGTACCTTGTTCACACTTTCGGTGGACGATGAAGGAGTTATGACTGATGCATTCATGTTAGTATCCCCTTCCTCAATCTGTAGGGAACAAGGAGGGTACAGCTGAAGATGAGAAAGTACCTCAGCACCCTGCCAGGACACGTCTAACTACTCAAATGAGACACAGGGCCAAGCTGCTCTAGCAGCTAGCCTTCAACCCACGGAAGGAACCCCTACCCTGTTCTCACTACAGCCCAGGAGTGTTTAGAACTTGAACCTTCTCATTCTTTGCAACGAACAAGCAACTTGCATCAAACATTTGAAAACATACTGGGCTCAGAGCCAACAAGTTGCTAGTCCAAGTACAAAAAGGTGAACAGAAAAGAAACATGAACATATCTGCTTCCATTCTCATAATCGCAAATTGGACTTCAAGGCCAATTGGACAAGAGCACCCTTCCACAGCCAGCTCAGAAACACAAACTATTTATAGAATGGCAGTCACACAGGTTATAGAGGCTGGTGTTTAGACCTTTACTCCCTCATTTCTTATATCAGTTTCTTGCTTAGTTGTCATAGTTCTACCACTGAACACGAGACCCTAACAAAAAAGAACTAGACAATGAATGCTGGAAAACAAGAAATCCTGTGAAACACAGGCTTCTCCCTCCTAACTGTGACTGTTCCTTGACTGGTCAGTTTGCTTTTTGTGCCAAACCACAGCTTTAGGTTTTCTTCCACGAGAAAGATTTTAAAACAAAATGAGGTGAAAAGTAGAGGTTGAGTTCAAAGGGATGCAGAGTTATTTACCTCCATTCAACAACATTTAACATTGCTTCAAACTTAGAAAACAACCTCTAAATTTAAAAGAGCTGGTCCTGCACTCAAAGTATTCCCATAGTCATTCCATGGAACAGTTTGGTTGGAAGGGACCTTCAAAGATCACCTATTTCAGCCCTGCTGCTGCAGGCAGGGACATCTTTCACTAGATCAGGTCGCTCCAAGCCTCATCCGACCTTACTTAGAACACTTCCAGGGATGGGGCATCCACAGCTTCTCTGGGCAACCTCACCACCATCACTGTAAACACTTCACATCCAACCTAAACCTACCCTTTTGCTCTGGCTTCATTATGCCTGGTCAAAGCTTTTTTTTTTAACCATAAAAGCCTCCAATAAGCAAGAAGACTCACAGAACACACCCAGCTCAACCATACTTCAGCATTCCCACAACAGGGACAGGCAGCAAAGCCAGTGTCTTGTCCCCAGCACCTCCCGTGGGCTCCCAGGACCTGGCGGGTCCCTGCACGGAGGGCAGCAGCTTGGCCCGGTGCCGTGCCGAGGCCAGGCGCAAGGCCACCGCGGCAACCGGCCGGCCCGTACCTTCGAGAGCTCCTGGTACTTGCGCTCGGGGATGACCGGCTGTTTCCACAGGACGTTGGCGCACAGGTCGGCGGGCGGCGGTGTCATGGGCGCCGTGTCCTCCAGGGCGTCGTCGTAGCTGAAGGCCCGCCGCGGCACGTCGACGGGCAGCGACATCTTGCCCGGGCGTGCCCCGCCGCCGCCGCCCTGCTCCAGCGCTGCGAACAGAGAGGGCAGCGCTCAGCGCCGCCGCCGCGGCCTACCCGGGCGGGCGGGAGGGGAGCGCGGGGTGGCCTTACCGGGAGCATCCGGCTGCCGGGAGCTCATTGCGGTGCGGGGGGAGGCTAGCGAGGCTCGGCGGGGAGCAGCGGGCCGGGGGCCGGCGGGCCGGGCGGCTCCATAGCGGAGCACAGGGAAACCTCGCCGCCGCCGCCGGCACCGGCACCGGAGAGAAGGTACATCCCCCCCGGCACCGCTCTTATAGGCACGCAGATCTCGCGAGAGCTAGCGCGGCGCGCGGGGCACGCTGGGAGCTGTAGTTCGGGGTGTCGCTGGGCGTGGCCAACAAGGGACGTGGTTTCGCTGAGGGGGCGTGGCCGGGCCATTCCCCGGGCTGGGGGGGATGTGACACGGCGGGTCCGGGTCCCGCGTGTCCCTGCCGCGCCCGCCGCCCGCTCCTGTCCCGCCAGTAAAACCAGCCGGGGGGGGGGGGCC
>VZSF01002288.1:34420-62269 GCA_013398295.1 Chionis minor
CCCACAGCCGTGGCGGCGGGCCCCCCCCCGCCGCTGGAGCCCAGCCCGCTGCCGGTGTTCAGCGACGAGGGCTTCGGGGACAAGTTCCTGCGCAAGACCCGCGAGAACCCCCTGGTGCCCCTCGGTGAGAGGGAGGAGCGGAGGGGCGACCATGCGGGGGTGGGGAGGGGGCTGCGGTGAGGGGGAAGGGCCGGAGCTGGCGGGGGAGGGCGGCGAGCAGCGGGACGGGCCCTTCTTGATCCCAAACCCGAGGCGCTGCCCTCCGGGGAGGCACGTCCCTAGCCTGAGGGTGCCGTCTGGCAAGCGACGCTCAGGTGCGGGGACAGGGCGGGAGGAGGCAAGATGGAGGTGTGAGCTGAGCCCCGCAGCCCCGGCCCTGCGCCGCTGAGCCGTCCCTCTGTCCTTCTCTGCAGGCTGCCTCTGCACGGTCGGCGTCCTGACCTACGGACTGATCAGCTTCAAGAGAGGCAACATCCGCCAGTCTCAGCTGATGATGCGGGCGCGTATCCTGGCCCAGGGCTTCACCTTCGTGGCCCTCCTGGGAGGCATGGTGGTCACAGCCATGAAATCCAGAAAGTGAAATCAGGCAAGAGGGAGGCTGCGGCCACAGGCGTGCGCCCACCGGCCTCTGCCGCAGCTGGCAGGGTAGATTCTGTCTGCGGATGGAGTTTTCTGAGAGACAGTTGTGATGTCCTGGGGGAGCCAGTGTCAGAGAGGCTCTGGGTTCCAAAGCACTGGAAATACAGCTAATAACACCTCTGTGATTAACCTGAAATTTGGCCCGTGGCATTTTTTGATACTCTGAGCGCTTATCCTCCCGCAACACTGGAGGCTGCGCCTCACTGAGGCTCTCTGCTCCTGTCAGATGTCTTGTCCCTGCTTGGTGCTGTCACAGTCTGTTAAAATTGTGTCCTGTGGGTTGTGGTCTGCACTGAGGTTTTAGTCAGGTGGTGCACCAGCATTTGAGAAATGAGCTGCCTACATAGGAGGAAACAGCTCTGTTTATGGCTTGATACTGGCAGGACAGAGTTCATAAGCAGGGGGTGAGTTGTTTCGGGAGAATATGTAATCTGGTTGGTTGCAACCGATGAGTAATAAAAGTGAATTGCAGTGAGATTCTGACTGATAGTGAATTGCAGAGCATTGAGAAGCCAGAAGAGTAAACTGTGTGGGAAGGGAGCAGGCATGGCTGCCTTGAAGCTGTGGTGATGCAAGCAGGACACAAAAGATGTGTCTCTCTCTGTCAAGTTGGGAACTCGCGTTTCCAAAGTGGGCCCTGGCCGCGTTCTCTGGGACGTGCTGCTGCTTCGGCTGCTTTTGCTGGGGAGTCGGTTCCTGTTGCAGCTCACTGCTTTGCATGAGTTGGAACCGGCTGCTGAGCAAGTGCCCTCTTCCCAGAGGGAGCTGCACTGCCTGTATCGTGACAAACATCGTCACAGGTGGCTCTGAGTCCTGCTGTTGGCGTTGGATCATTTGGATCATACCAGGGGTGTTTGGTGAGCAAGGAGGCTTTGCTGTCCCGCATCAGGGCCACAGTGCAGGGGATAAATGGGGCCACTGGATCTGTTCCCTGCGTCTGCGGCAGCTTGTACCTGCCTGGAGGCAGAGCCTGTCTCTGCAGGGAAAAGGGACACAGCCCCCACTAATGGTGCTGCGATGCCTTCGCACCTTGAGCTGCCTGGGTCATTTCCAGGCTTTGCTCTCTGGCTGTCGGCATGTTGGTGCCTGTGCCACGCACACCCTGGCCTGCGGTGGCTTTGCATCCAGCTGCCTGGCAGCTCGTGGATCCCGCTTTGCCCTTACAAGCAGCTCTGGAGGACAGGGTGAGGAGTAAACTCACTCTGCCCATGAACAACCGCTTGGTTTGTCCCATCTGGGGAACCGCAGTGCCGGTGGGCCTTGACAAGGAGAAGGGGAATGCTCTCACCCACCGGAGATGACTTCTGAAATGTCAGGTTGCAGACAAGCCTTCACCGTGCTGGGCAGGGTAAGCTCCACCTCTGCACCGGGGAGCCTGGGGCTCTGCATGCTGCGGGGCTGCCTGCCTTCCCCATTTGGCTGCCTGCTCAGCACATCTTTTCCCAGAAGAAGGCACTTTTTGCTGCCTTGCTGGCACTTCCAGCACGGAAAGCTTGGGGCAGGGTGGTGAGAGGCAGCTGGTGGGCAGATCTGCCAGCGCAGGCCCTTGGCAGCCTGGGGATGGCCGCAGAGGGCTGTGGAGCAGCTCAGCCCATCTGGATAAGCAGGAGTTTGCAGTTCCCTGGGGGCAGAGCAGAGCCCCCAGGGTCCTGCTGCCACTGCTTCTGTCCCAGCCTAGCAGAAACTCTCTGGCCCTTCCCCTCCTATCTTTTCCTGTAGGATGTGGTTCTCCTCCAGCCCCGTCCTTTCCGCAGGAGCCTTCATGGCTGTGGGTTCTCCTTAACACGTACGCATGCGTTGCTGAAGCAGAAAGATGACAGTGCCCTGCAGGATTGGAGATGTGGTTTATTATAACAGGTAATTTGAACAGTCACAGATACCAAAGCCGAGGGGATGTAGAACAGCTGTGGGCACGGCTCCCCGGGAGCTGGCTGTCCCTACCTGACACAGGCTGCACAGCAGCTGGGGGACCCAGGGGCCCAGCTGCCTGCGGAGGCTGGAGGGACAGCACGCAGGGGGGCTCCCTGCCTCCAGGAAGCAGCCAGAGGCGCTTCCTGCTGCTCTGCAGTGACAAGCAGAGGCAGGCAGCTGAGTCCCAAGGTATCCTGCATCGGTGTCCATCCCGCGCCACAGCAGAGCTGCCTACACATGCTGGAGCGCAG
The DNA here is from genome assembly GCA_013398295.1 of Chionis minor. Lineage (NCBI taxonomy): Eukaryota > Metazoa > Chordata > Aves > Charadriiformes > Chionidae > Chionis > Chionis minor. The sequence continues at coordinate 37,222 of VZSF01002288.1, forward strand.
GACAGAGTAGGAGCGATCAGCCCTCTAGACAAGGAGGCACAATCCCAGCACACAACACCAAGTGATTCCCTACACACCTATTTCCCTTTCCAGCCCACTGTCGAGACCCTGCCCCAGGGCCAGGGGTGCCTGGTCATCCCACGAGGGCTGCAGCAGCAGGGCAGGTGACCTTCCTGACTCCCGGAGCCACAGCTGCAGGCCAGGAGAGCTCTGCATGCTTTATCAGCTGAGCAGGGCGCTGCAGTGAGGCTCAAGCAAATGTTTTCTGTGTTTTACTCCATGGTCCCCCCCAGCCCACTGCTTCAAGCCCTTCCCATGTCCCCCAGCGGGCCAGACCTGGGGCACAAGCTCCACGCTGCCCCACAGCAGGGTGCGTTGCAGACCTGTCCCTCTCCTGCTAGCTGGGAGTTTTGCAAGTTTCAAGGGCTGGGCCTCCACGCCAGAGGGGCTGATGCCGGCCTCACCAAGCAAAAGAGAGAAAGCCGGTGTTTGGGCTGGAAAGCATGTGCCTTGCGGAGCGGGGAGGGGGACTGAGGCATCGTGCCACATTGCCTTAGGCGTGCAAATCCAGCAGGGACCAGAAAAAAGCCACAGAGCAGCTGCAGACAGATGTGCAGCTTCTTCTCCAGGGACACTACAAGCCCCAGCACCAGAACTGCCCAATCCTGCTCTGGGCCCCTGGGTTAGGGAGCTGGGGGCTCAACCTGCCCCACAGCAGCTGGGCCCTCCTACCTGCTTCCCCGCAAGCACACGGCCTCCATCTCCCATCCTAGTAGCAAGGGAAGGAGCAGAGCAGAGCCAATGGCCCCCAAAGCCTGGCACCCCACACTCCCAACTGCTGGTGGCCTTTGGGGAGGGACAGAAAACATCCTGCACACTCACCCCATGGTCCCTTCCCAATGCCCTGCACCACCGTGCTGCCTGATACCAGCAGCCCCATGGGACAGATGGGATACAGACACTGCAACTGCTGCTCGGAGCCCTGCCAGCTTTTTGGAGTGCACAGCCAGGCTGGGGAAAGTTCTGCGGGGCTTGGGGCAACCGCTGACAGTCCTGGCCCGGCCTGGGTGCCTGCACTCACATTCCTCAGTCCCTGCTAGCCCGACAGCATCGCACTGCAGCCGTGCTCCCCGCAGGACCTTGCTGTGCGGAGCCGAGTCATGGCTGTTCCTCCACCCTCCCAGCCCCGCAGCTAGCTCTGCTCTAAATCCCACCAGAAAAACAGTTGGGAGCCAGGGATCCCACTAGGATTGCTGCCTTGGGGCTAGGACCCAGGCCCAGACACGGGGCTGCCACGCTTGGGCTCACCCAGTGCCAGGACAGGTGCGGGCAGGTTTATTCCCAGCGCAGGGGTGAGGTGGGGAACAGCGGGTGGTGTGTTCCCCCTCTCACCGAGCCAGGCCCCTGGGCACAACCTTCCGCAGAGCCCACCCAGGCCGGGGGGCTCTCCCCCTAACTCAGCTCTGCCACCCAGTGTCGCTTCCCGGGAAATGCCACAGTAATAAATAAGTGTAAAAAGAGACTGATGCACCTTTTAAGCAAAGGAAAACCATGGGGAGAGTTACAACCAGTGACTCGAGCGCAGCCGAGGCACGCACCAGGGAACAGAGGGCAGGCAGGGTGAGGCCCCTCATGGGTTGGCCCCACGAAGCCACCAGTGAGCCTGGCTTTGCCCTGCTGCGCTCCCGGCTGTGCCAGGCGGCAGCTAGCGGGACAGGGGCGTCTGTTTGAGGGAGATGAGCACCGAGCGCATCCGCGAGACATCCTTGCTCTGCTTGCTGCTCTTGGGATTGAAATCACAGAGCTGGGCCACCTTCTCCCACTCGGAGCCTGGGGTTTCCTCCTTGGACTCCTTCAGGAATGCTTCCTCCGAGGCCCTGCAGAGACATTGAAGCTTGTGACTGGCAGAACCCTTTCCAAGGAGACCCTCCCCTCTGTCTGGGGACCCCTCATGTCCCTGCTTCCTGCTCCCTTGCTCAAGCCAATGAGCTCAGCTTCCTCCGGGATCCAGAGACACATGATGCTCAAGGCTGCACTCACCCAAGATATCATTCATCCAGGGGCACTGGGGCATCTGCCTGCTCCCAGAAATTCTCCACCCCCAGAGCTGTCCCCCAAAAGGCTGTGCTTCTTCACCCAGCCCCCACTGTGGCATTTCCAGGAGTTCCGCTTGCCTCCTAAAACTCCACCATTTGGACACTCTCAGGTGCGTCATCTGCCCTCTGGGACCTCTCCAGGGTCCTCCCAGCATCCCCCCTCCCCTTGGCTGGGCAGCCAGTGCTGGGGCCAGGACCACCAGACCCTGCGGGGCGGGATACGGTCTGTAAGAGGCACATACACATAACCAATCACATCGGCGTCCGGCTGCTGGTAAAAGGCTTTGTCAGCGATCCTAGCCCCGAGGCACAGACAGAGAGAGAGCGCAGAGCAGACAGGCAGGCAGAGGGTTAGAAAGAGAGAAACAGAGAGGGGGTTAGCGTCCTCCCACAGCGTGACCCATTCATCACACAAGGAAAACCTGCCCTCGACCGCAGGGCTGAACAGACAGTGCCCCAACCCTGCCCCAAGGCGAGGCCCTCGCAGGGGGCAACGGAGATCCCAAGCCGATCCCATTGTGGTCCCAGCCAGGGCGGCGCTGCATAGCCATTGGAGATACTCGAAGCCCTGGGGCCTCTCCCCTTGCCTGGCAAAGCTCCAGCCCTGGAGGGCTGGGCCCTGCTGAGGGGAAGGAGGCCCTCAGACTTCCCAGGAAGGCAGATCTAGCTGCACAGCAGCTCCCGTCGCAGCCCCCATGGCCAAGCTGACCCCAACATACCTGTTGTTTGCCCGGTTCTTCTCCATCTGCTCATTCTGACGCAGATTCCACTCCTCCAGGTCCTTCTTGGCCTTCTCACGCCATTCCTGCTCAGTCACCTTCGATGCCGCATCTAAGGCCAAAGCGTGACAGACCCATCAGCCAGACTGGCACCCATTGTGTCTGCTGGGCAGCCCCTTGGCAGGCAGGACAGCTGCAGCCCCCCAAGCTTGTCCACAAATCCCACTAGTACAGTCTGAAAGGCGTCACTGCCCCAAGGACAGCAGATCTCTGGCTGGGGCACGAGACACCTCTCTGGGATGTAGCAGGGTCACCGCCAGGTGACGGACCCAAGGACCCCAACCCTTGGGATACATCGCAAGGTGCCACGAGCATGGCCACACATGGCCTTGAGTCTCACCCAGCTCCTCCAGGCGCTTCTTCTGCTCCTCCCTCCATTTGCGGATGCTCTCAGGTTCCTGGGTCAGCCGGTCAGCCTTGGCTATGGCTGCGTAGGCGTCTGTGGGGCCGTTGGACTCCTGCAGATGAACACCTCACTATCAGTACCAGCTCCTCCCACAGCCCAGAGCAGCCACCTCGAAGAGCTGGCAGCTCCCAGCACTCAGACAAGCCAAGATAGGAGGCAGGGAGGGTGACAGCCTGGGACATCTGGGACAGTGTCCCCAAAGCGCTGCTCAACCTGTTGTCCCAGCTCCCAGCCCCAGGCCCTGCCACCCAGAAAGACTTCCCGGCGTTCTCCTCCTTGACTTGCTGCACGCTGCCAACACAGCTTTCACATCCTCTGGGCAGCCCCACTGCAGAGGACAGCCACCAGCTTTGTGACGTGCTCCCCGCTGGCACCAGGCTACCCTGGCCCTGACTCGGGCAGAGGCAACCCCAGGATGGGGTGTCATTACAGGCTTCACCACAACAGACGGGGAGAGCCGAGGTGAGAGGCAGGGCCCAAGGGAGGTACCGCGCTCTGCCTGGACACCAGCCCACAGGCAAGAGCCTCTCTCACTCCGCCAAGCCGAGCTGCTTGTACAGCTCCCACCAGGCCCAGCACCATGCTGGCTCAGCACCTCTCCTAACACCTTCCGCTGGCCAGGATGCCCAGCCTGACACCAAGCTCAGCAATGGGATTACGGCTTTCCTCCAAGATCCCCAATCTCATTAAGTCTGTCCCGTTTCTAATGTGATTATCATGCCGTAAACTAAGCACAGGCAATGCACATGCCACGCTGTTGGGCACCGAGGGGGGTGAAGGGCTTGTCAGATGCTGGCACAGCTTCTCTTGTCACCAGCAGAGGTGAGCTTTGGGCTCCCAGAGGGAGCTGAGACCCAGGTGGGTAGACCCCATGAAACACCCTTGGCCATGGGGCAAGTGGGTTTAATGGGAGATGCTGCAGAGTCAGCAAAGCAACTGTCCCATGGCAGCCCTGTTCTGGCTCTGGCCTCTGCCAAGACATGCTCACAACTACTGACTGTCCTGGAGGACTCCTGGAGGACTCCAGGAGTTACCCAGGCTGGAGAGAGGGGGATTCTGTGGGAAATGGAGGATTTGTCATCTGCTTCTAGGGTCCAAGCACTCCTTCAGGGCACAGGCCACCTACAAACAGATTGGGGCAGGTCATGGCAGGTGGGACCAATCTTCTCCCTCAAGCAGGGGTGAGAATGGAGCAGCCAGGACTCTCCCCCAAGACTCAGACCCAAGCCTTTCCAGGAGTACCATAGCTGTTCTGCAGCTGGCTGGCAAACTCCAGTCAATCCTGGGAGCAGAGCAGCAGAGTGCTGGCCCATACCCACCCAGTCCCCCTTAGCACCACTTGGCTGGGGCAAGGGGCTGAGCTCTCACCTGAAAGACATCTCCATTGACAGTGGCTCCTCCATTCTGGAAACCAGCTAGAGAAAAAAGAAGAGAGAATGAGAAACAAAACTATGGCAGCTGCAGGTGATCACAAAACTAAAGCAAATCAGTTCCTGGGAGTTTGGCTGTGCCATTTCCCAGCCCAGCACACCCATGCACAACAGGCCCACATACGTGGGCCAGGCCCACTGGTCTCCTGCCCTTGATGGGATTCAGCCAGCACCTCTCTCGCTCCAACAAGCCTCTCTGGGCACTTATGTCTTTACGGTGTTTCCACTGGTGTTTTATCTTATCTGAAGATTAGGGAAACTGTTCCAGGCATGAGGCTGGACACAGGCAGGTGCACTGATTGTAGAAAGACAACCTGACCAACCCCATCCTGCAAGCAGCCAGGCAGAGGCTGCCGATGGACACAGAGAGCTGACCCAGAAGCTGTGGGCCAAGTGCCCAGCAGTGCAGGGCTGTGAAGGGAAAGCAACCCTGCCAGGGACGGAGCCCACAGGAACACTGCAGTGTGCTCCACTAGGAGAGGAGGGCAGGTGTGCACACTACGGTACTCAAAAGTCCACCTGGGGGGATGCCCCTGGGACAAGCTGCAAGGTTAGGGCTGGGAATGAGGCGGCAGTGACACCCACAGCTGGGTACAGGCCCGTCTGCCCCCTAGTCCCAGAGAACACTGAGAGCTGCACACCGGGGCCGCAAGGCCAGCCCCACGCAGGGGTCTCCACTCCTGGGAGGCTTTGAAGGATGCATGCTCTAGGCCCTGAGCTCTCCCCAGTGGTGACCACACAGCTCCCACCAGCCGGCTAGCTGCAGGCGCAGACAGCCGCACAGCCACAGCGCAGCTCAAGCAAGCACCATCCCCACGGTGCTCGCCCCCACGGTGCAGCTCCGACTACACCCAGCTCCAGCCTGTCTGACTGCATTTATCACCGTGGCTGTCAACACCTCTCCAGGTCCAGGTCTGCCTTCGCGGCCCTGTGTATGGCGAGGTGAAACCACTGCTCCACAGAGAGCACAAGGCGGCCCTGCAGCCCGGGGTTACAGGAAGGAGCCAGAGTACTGTGGCAGCAGTGTCCCAATGTCCATGCAGAGAGCAGACCCCTGAGCCCCTGCCCTTGAAGACTGGAGGCACGAGATCAGGATTAGCACGTTCCAGCTGCAGGGCCTGGGACCACAAAGCCCTAGTGGAAATGCCTTCCATTTTGCACCCCAAAGGGCTCTCCTGTCTGTGGGCACAGTGACAGGGCTCTCATTGCTCCTCAGCTCCGCCCGGACACCACTTACACTGCACTAGCTGGGGGCAGACATGGAGATGGGAGTCCATCCAACCCAAGGAACCCAGCCTGAGCACACGGGGGGAGAAATCGCCCCACAGCTGGCATGTCCCAGCTCAGGATTCACCCCCACATCCTAAGGCTTGAGAAGGAACCCCAGCATAAAGCCCTTTGGCACCAAGCACAGGCCCCAGATCGTCCTTGCTGGGATGTAGGCCTGATCCACTGGGGAACCCTGTCGCCTGCCCATTGTGGATGCAGCGTGGACCCCATCAGCCCCCGGGGACACAGTGTATCCCACGGGGAACCCCAGCGCCCCGGGGGGTGGGCCTGGAGGGAACCCCCTCCCTGCCCCGGGGGCGAGAGGGGGCACAGTCCTCCTTTACACCCAGGGGGGTGCCATCGCAGCCCCCCTCCGTGCTCACCGGGCGCGCGGCCAGGCGGACCCCTCCGGGCCCCCAGCCCTGCCCGCCCGCCGCAACGCGGCGCTCACCCGGTTCCGGCGGGGCCGACTGGCCGGCCGGGGCGGCGGCCGATTCGCCGTCGGTCGGCCCGAAGCCCTCATCGTTCTCGATGACCGCGATCTCGCTCTCCTGCTGGGCCAGNCCGGCGTATCGCCAGGCCGCCGGCCGGGGTCCCGCCGCAGCCAGCTACCCGCATCGCCGCCGCCGGGGGAAGCCGGGACGGGACGGGCGCGGCCCCACGGCGGGCATGGAGGGCCGGCGCTGCTTGGCCGCCTTCCCCCGGGCTCGCCGGGCCGTGGTGCCGGGGCATCGTCCCCGCCCACGGGCGCACCCGTAGCTCTCCGGGGTGGGAGCGCGCGGCCCCTCACAGCCACCATCTTGACTGGCGGCCGCCATCTTGGGTGGAGCCGCCGCCGGTGGACAGGGCGACCCGAAGGGACAGGAGGTGGCCGGGCAGGACACACCCGGTGGCGGACAGGTCGCTCCGGTGCCAGGCAGCCCAACCCGCTCCCGAGAGGATCCGACCCAACTGCCAACCGCCCGCGGGGCCCGCTCCCACAGCCAAAGGCAGCCCCCCCTCCCCAGTGCCGGCCAGCTCCGGAAACGCCCGAGCGGCTTTCGGCACACTTCGGAACTCTTCGTGCGCCCATCGGGAACACCCGAGAGCGCCGAGCCCCATCGATGAGAGTCGGGCCTTTCCGGAAAGGCCCGAGGGCGCTTCGGCTCTCTCCGGAACGCCGCCGAGCACTTCCGGTTGCGGCCGATAAACGGCCATTGGCTCCCTAACAGCGCCTCGCGCGCCCGCGCACCCTGGAGCCGGGGTGGAAGTGCGGGTGGGAGACGTCAGTTCCGGAGAGTGACGGAGCGGCGGGTCAGAGGCGGCAGCAAAATGGCGGCGCCTGAGGAGCGGGAGCTGACGGCGGAGCAGACCGAGAAGCTGCTGCAGTTCCAGGTGCCACGTCGGGGGGGGGCTCCGTGCCGGCCGGCGGGAGCGGAGGAGGCGGCGTGGCGGCACGGAACGGGCTGGGCTGGGCCCGCCCCGCCGCCACTGGGACCCTGCCGGCCTGCGCCGGGCCGGGGGATTCGGGGCTCACTGAGAGCCGGGGCAGGCCTCGCCTGGAGCGGGGCCGGTGGTGGGAGGCGAGAGAGCCCCGTGGTCCCTGTCCTGGCGGGGACGAGGGTGCTCCCCGCGGGAGCGAGTGAAGCTCCTCTGTGGGGCTTGGGCTCCCTGGGCTTCGGGCTCTCCCGGGCTGGGGCCTCGCTGAGGGGCCGGCCGGTGCTGTGCGTGTCCCGAGCACTTCATTAGGAATGGTGTTCTGCCATCGCTAATTGGGGAGGCAGGAAGTGACTGCTGAATAAAACCCATTAACGCCACGCGGAAAAAACTCCTTGGTAAGTCCCGGCCATTTTAATTAGGTAGCCTGAAAAATTCCCTTTCTTGTTGTTAGTGGTGAACGGGATAAGCTTTCCTGGCGTCTTGGGAGGGTTGGCCAGTGGGTTTCTTTGGAATGTGGTTTCTCTGAAAATTGTTTTTAACCCTCACGGTTTGGTAATGCCTACTGGGGGGAGGCCACCGGCGATTGTAGTGATCTAATCTTGCTGTCATCTGCATGACATGGGCTGGGTTGCTTAACCTTCGGTTTGCCATGGCCTAGGGGCTGTGCACCAGTTAAATAATAATAAAAAAAAATTAGTGCCGGTCTGCAGATGTGGTTTATTGGGGAGAATGCAGTGCTGTGGAGTTGAAATAGTTGAGGCTGCTCAGTAAGAAATAATTAAATGTGCTGGCCAATGAAAATTGTCTTCAGGTGTCTTGAGTTTGTTTCTAAATTGTAGGGTATCATGTGGTGTTCCTTGAATTGGGGCATTATTTTACAAATACGGTGTCTTCTTTCAAGAGTGCTTTTGCTTCATTTTTTTTTTAGGTTGTGCTCCGCATGTTTTGGTGTGATGTGACTGTAGAATTAAAGGGCTTAAAGGGACTTCAGAGACATCCAGCCCTGCCTTCCACAGCTGAGATAGGTGCAGGTGTTCTTCATCATTCCAGACGGATATTTGCCAAGCCTTAATGTCTGAGTCAGGGGGATTCAACAACCTCCTGAAGTAATTAATGTACTGCAGTGTTGCCCTGTGACTATAGCTAAGAGGAAACTCTTTTACAGATACTCCCTGTAATCTTTACTGCAAAGTAAGCTGTTTGGGCAGTGTTAATTTACAGACAAAGGAGGTAGAGCAATGTTAACAATTGTTTTCTTAGTGCTATAATTTCCCTGGAAAGTATATGAAGTTTAAGCCATTGCTTATGCTACACATATATATGTGCAAAAGCTGTTCTCTAGCTCCCATTCTCTTGTTGTAACATCTTGTAGTACTTACTAATCTACTGAATGTGGACAGATAGGACCAGCTGCACTCATCAGTGTCCCTGTTGCTATTTTCAAAACCCTGTGGGCAGCTGTGAAACTAAAGAATCCTGTTTCCTAGTGTTACCTGGTGTTGCCGTGGTCAGGAGGCTGGGGGCTGGAGGGGAAGGAGAAGGAGTCAGAAGGAGGGATTCTGGTTTTAGTCCAGTTTCCTGCTGAGCACTGATGTGAAATGGAGCGAAATGCACCTTAGACTACAAAGGGGAGGAATTCTTCAGTTAGGAGTCAGCTACTGACCAGAGCCTGATGTGAAAGCTGTAGTCCAGAAGGCTTCAGTTCCAGGATTCTCTCATTCTTCTGTCTGCTGGGGTATATGGGATTAGCTTTTCACCAGAGCTGGGCTAGTGACAGACTTCACTGGTGATTCCTTCTCCGTAGGTGTTTCACACCCGGCTGAAAGGAGCTCAGGTGTGCAGTCCTACTTGTTTCTTTGAAATGAGATACAGTAAATCAGTCAACCTGGAAAAGGTTGTTTTTTTCCTTGTTTCCTTTAGCTGGACTCTGTTAAATAACATTTGCTGTTTAGAGAGGATGGCTAACTCTCACTAAAATCATTTGTACATTGCTATTGCTGCCAAACACTGGTACAGTTAGCTTGTAAACCTTTCAGAGATTTCCTGCTGTCTTTGTAGGGAACACTTAAATGCTTTTGAAGATAAGTTTACACTTTTGTTGTTATACACTGTCATGACTAATTTGGACAGTATTCTGTGGTGGCAGAACATTGTACTTCCATGGAGGGTGTGCATGCCACTGCAGTGTGAGTAAGGCAGGAGAGTAGACTAGGAAAGCAGGGAATGGGGTTAACAAGGGTGAGGTAAGCAATAGCAGAGGGCCTTCGGTAGTGTTACAGTTAAAGGGAGAGCCAGAAGGGAAGCATTGAGCAAGAGCTGTAGGCTGCCACTCACCCAGCAAACAGCTGTTCTGCGTGAAGATGCTGTTGCCCTACTCTGTTTATCCTACTTCTGCTGGAAATTGCTCCTTCCAAGGTAGAGGGAATGCCTGCTGTCCTGTTTGTGGCGCAAGCCATCAGGGTTACAGTTTAAATACATGCTTTGCATTAATTCCACTGATGGTTTGCTTGATGTGCTTTGATAGTGCTCATATAAACAGCTCTGCTGGCAGAACAGTGGAAGTAGCAGCTCTCTTCCTTGGATGGGGCTGGAATAGAACAGTTGTCTTTTACTCTGCTATGGCAGGTTAATGGAGTTTAAAAAAAAAAAGTACCAATATGGAGAGATAATTGGGATAAACTTGAAATAAAAGCAAAAATGCTTTCAGCCTCCCATTTACTGCCAAAGCATTGGCTGATGTAAATGAATAAAAGCATCTACATTTTTCGTCTGTCAAGACTTGGCTGTCTTGACATCTGTAGAGAGAAACTTGCTATGAACAGCTTAAGAAAGCTGTGGAGATACAGATCTATTTTGGAGATGGAAGAAAGAGCAAAGCAACTCTTGTAGGATCTTGTTATTGATCAGTGCACATTACGCTTGGGTTGATGTCTAACATAGTTATAATATGCTAATGTAAGGTAATGGAGTGTAATTTGCAAAGGAAAAAGGTAGCACTCACGATATCATTTCTAACTTCAGCTGGGGAAAACAAAGTGCTTGGGACTGAAAACATCTCTCCTTTAAAGAGGAAGGAGGAATCAAGAAACTCCAAGCATCTTTTCCTACTTGGTGCATTGTGTATCGATCAAAACCCTCGTAAAGGCATTTGCTGTAATATGCAAAGAGAAACTGTCTTGGTAAAGGCTTTTTTGCTGCCTGAAGTCAGATGTTCTTTACCCTGGGAAACACAATTCTCTGGAATTTGGCAGTGGGTTGGGAAGTAAGAGCAGTGCCAGCTACAGTCCTGTGGATTTGCATTTCTTACGCTGTGTTTCAACATACGAGTGTAAATATCTGCTGTCTTGAGCTTGGATCTACATTATTTGAAGGTTTGAGGGTGCTAGTTTAATAGGATTAATTTTAGGGGGAGAGGGCTTATCTTTTTATTTCTATGTCTGTGTATGACGTATGCCCTCTGAGGCAGATAATGAGAGACTTCAGTGAGTAGCAAACTAGTAGTTAGTGACCAGTTTTAAGATGGTGTTTGTTCCTTTAGCCTTAGCAATACTAGGGTATAATACATGCTCCTGTCTGGCATATGAATATGGCAGTTTGCAGCTAGCCACGAGATCCACCGGGTGCAGTGGAAACGATGTGGTGTTTCAAGCTTATAATCTGTTTCTGTAACTAAGGTGAAGCAGTAGCTGTAGAAGTTACTCAGATAATAGTAGAAATGTCATTGGGAGTGATAATGAACAGTATCAGTGTTTACCAGCAAGTGTTGTCTAAACGGACAGTTGAACTGTCTTCCTGCAGTTCCTTATGTTGAGTGCACGTTGTTCTGAATCCATATGTCTTCCAAAACATCATGGAATAGTAGTGTGTCTGTCTCATGGAGCATGTCAAAGTAACATTCAAAAAGGTGTTCAGTTTTTAAAGCTGCCTTTACACAGGCAATTTTTTTTCCCCGCAACATTTTGGTATGCAGCTTCGTCGATCAGAAGAGTGGTGGGAGGGCTAGCAGAGTGCTACTCAGGTGGTTTTGTCACTTCTGCTTTGTGTTGAGAGCAATATATTAAGATGCTAAGAAAAAAAAAAAAGTAGATTCACCTCCGTGGAGAAGTGCTGTTGTAGAAGATTCTGAGATCTGACAACAGTGTGTGTGTTGCTATAAGGGTGGTCAGGAAGGGGTGAAGGTAGCCAGCCTGTAGTCTGTCTCTGTGGAGCCCAGTAGTAGGTCTTGCAAAATGCTGCAGTGATTCAGTGCTCATTGAATGCTTGTTGATAGTTCTGCATGGCTGTTACTTTGGTGCTGCTTTCTGACCTAAAACTGCTAAAGCATTTTGCGTAATTTAAAAAGGAGAGAATGTTCAGTGGTGAAGCCCTGGTATTAGTGCTGAGCAATAATCAAGATATTTAGAGGCAAAGGTGTGAATGAGTCTTGTAAATCTTGCGAACACCATCAGAATTTCCATGGTGTTAAGGAATGGTGATCAGAAGAGTTTCAAGGCTTTGAAATACACACATTGTGACTCTGCTGTAGAATCAAATAATTGAGCTCCTGTGTAAAGGCAGCTTTAAAAACTGAACACCTTTTTGAATGTTACTTTGACATGCTTCATGAAACAGACACAATGCCTTTAAAGGTGTCCTTTTAGAAGGACAATGAAGTGCCTTCTGTAGGATTTCGGGGTAAAAAAAATTTAAAAAAATCAGAATACAAAAACGAAATTATACTTGGTGAAGCAAATCTTTAAAGATAGTTAAACTAAAACACTGTGTACTGAAGCAAGTGATAAACAAAGGTGTTCTGGCAACAACAGCTGAGTTCACTGAGCTTCATTTCTTCTAGGAAATTAACTTTTGTAGTGTTCCCTTGCAAGGCTTGCTGCAGACTTTTTAATAAATACTCATACGCTACTGGACAGTGACTTTTAAGTGCTTTTTTCTGAGCAACTATAATCATGTAGTTAATGTCAGCAAAGCTTTGAACAGTCTGGTTCTGTACAGCAGAATGAAACAATGATTTTTGCCCAGTAGATTGGGGAGAAGGTAGAGATCTGTGGAGACTTCATGAGAAGAGAGCCAAGAAATACTCAAAGTTTGAAATGAGCCCAGAGATTGAATAGGGCATTTGTCCACAGTGTTACTTGGGTGGAAATAGCCTGTGGAATGTATGAATGGGGGCAGGGAAGGGAATAGATGCAGCATCCTTCTCCAGTAAAAAAACGAATTCAGTGCATTCTTAAATGGTCAGCTTGTCAAGATTGCCTAAGGGGCTTTCAAGTGAAGTGAGAAATGGGGGAAATAATGAGCAGAACTAAGTAGGATTGCTAACAATGGATTGGATCACAAGGTGTAATAGAAACCACGCACAAGGATTTATATCAAGTCATTGTTCTGTGTTTGCAGTCATCATAGGCTGCCTCCTGCAGAAAAGCTACGCTCTACTGTATGACAGGCACAGGCAGCAACAGTCCCCTGCTCTTTGGCACACTCCTGCATGGCTGAGATCTTCTCAGGTGCGGCAGAGAAAAGCCTGTGGCACTGGCAGGCAGAGGACAAGCAGGGCTCTTGCGTGGTTCAGCTCGCACAGCCTCTATAAGTCAGCAGGCTCCATCTGTCAGTGTGTAGCAGTCCAGTGGGAGAGCATACTGCTTCACTCCTGAGCTCGGTCCCTGCGCCGCTGCCCAGGGAGGTGCACCCTCTGTCCTGCCACAGCAGCTGGCAGGGGAGGGGTCTGGAGAGATATCCACCAGGTGAGGACATGAAGCATTAAGAATCTGTGGAGTTCTCTTGTCAAGAATGACCTTGCTGGAGAAATTGTCATAGTTCAGCAGTCTCCTTATAGCATCAGCATGTTTTTAGGTTGAATTTATTACACTGCTTGTGACAATTATTGTCATTGCTTCTGCCATTGTGTATCCAAGCTAAATAATTGTTTCTGAACTGCTTTGTTGGCTTTCTGTAGCCCAGTTATAAAAAAAAACACCCAAACTTTTTACTCCTTTTAATTTTAAAATAACAGTAGTTTCCTTCAAAATTGCCAGCATTGTTAATCGTGTCACATGTAATGATCTCTCACTGACTGATTCAAAGGATTGTTGTTAAAAGGTTAGCAGCAGCACATTTGTGGTTTTATACTTTCCTGTGAAAGCGCGTGCTTTGGCTCTGTGGTGATAGGTGCAGTGTATAACCCTGAAACGTCTGCTCAGACACCTTATAGCTAGTGGTGTGGGGAGAGATGTGTTTGTGGCACAGTGATACAGGGATGTTCACTTCAGCAAAGATTTGTCTCCATTTAAGAGCTGCTGACGTGGCTTCCTGTAATAACAAATAGTTTGTTTGATCTCATGTGCAGAAGTTCTGATTGGCACAGGGTTAAAATATGCCTTCCAAAACACTGATGTGAGAGCCCAGTGGCTTTGAGGTCTGCCAGTGTGTTTGGACTATGTTTTCTGTTTCAGGTCCTGTCAGTGTTGGACTGGATCTGGTTTGTTTTACTATCGAATCCCCTGTGATGCTTGTAAACACTACCTTCGTTAGTGCCTGGCTTATTTGGTTTTAGCCTGTTTATGCTCACAGGGAGCGAAGTACTGGTCGTCTGAGGGTTTTGGAAATGCTTTGTGTGGGTTTTTTTAAGTTTGTGCTTTGAGGTGATGTTTGAAGGCATCGGCATGGCATATCTGTCCAGAGTGAAATTAATGGTCAATATTATGTTAGACTCCTGACTGGGCTGAGTGCAGTGGTAGTAACAGGCCTTGGGTGGTGCTGAGAATTGGCTAATGGTGGAAGGATGCAAAGGCCTGTTTGAGGCCTCTCAAACAGGGGATTTGGGGGTTGGGATTTGGGTTGGCTCAGGCTGCTCTGCTCTTAGACTGAGAGTGGAAAACTTTTTAAAAAAAACAAAACTAGAGTATTGTGGTAGTGTTGCAGTAACTCCTGTCTATGCTCACGTGTTACAAAGAACAGTAAAAATACAGCACTTCCCTGACACTCATCTGGTTTTATTCTCCTTTAGGACTTGACTGGCATAGAGTCTATGGACCAATGTCGTCACACACTGGAGCAGCACAACTGGAACATAGAGGTACCACTCCAAATACGATTTGTAGCGGTTTCCAAGTACCTGGATTAAATGGAGTACTCTGTGGGGAGGGGGGCCCTACCGGAAAGGTTTAATGTGTCAGACCCTGGATTGCGCTGGTAGCTCTCGAGAACAGTATCTTGATATTGCTGGAGAGCTGGTTCCAGGAGGGTGCAGTGGAGTTGTTACAGCTGTGAACAGTCAGTTGGCTGGCACAGTGTGTAACTTCCCATAGTGCATGTGTGCAGGCTGCCATGGAGAAAGCTTTCCATACAGAAGAAGGTATTATTAGTGGTTATGGTTTGTAATGAGTCGTGTTTATCCAGTGCTCTGGGGCTGTGGACAAATAATACCTACTGTTAGTGTCCAAAGTATAAAAAAACCTATATTTTCTGCCATCCTTAAATGTCTGAAATCTCCCTTTGCTCTTTCTTGTGTCAAAGGCAGCTGTACAGGACCGACTGAATGAGCAAGAGGGTGTCCCAAGTGTCTTTAATCCTCCTCCATCGCGGCCATTGCAGGTCAATACAGCCGACCACAGGATCTACAGCTACGTTGTCTCAAGGCCACAGCCAAGGGCAAGTTATCTTACAGTGGATTTTTGTCTTGCTGCTTGGGTGACTCTTTGTGAACAACAGAACTTGCAAGCAGGGAAAGGACTTGTTTTCTTTATATGCTGTTATCTACTTTCTAAATATTTTATCTTCTGAAAACAAAACATAGACCTATTCCTTCAGCTGGTGTTACTACTGTGGGTATTTTCTCCATGGTGTGATTCACACAACCTTCTTTGTTATAGAATGTCTTGTTGTGGTGTAGTAAAGCTTTTCGATCAATTCACTTGAACAAAGGACTGCCTTATGGCAGAGTGATATTCTTTTTAGAGCCCCCTAAAATGTATATTAACTTGAATACAGTGTCAGTTATTTGCATTAATGTTTCACAAACAAATTTGCATGAGCAGCTTCTAAGACTCAGTGCTGTTAATCCCTTTGTATAATTAAGAAAATTAGTGGAGAGCAAAAGCATTGCTGCTTGAATAGTCAGTGACACTGGTTTTCAGGCCTGTTGTAGGGTTCTGAATGAACCATATTGGTCACTAGAACTTGATTTGATGTGTCTGAAGCCATGAAACATTGGTGAGCTTTTTTGCAGTGGTTAGAACGCTGATACTCCCATGTGTGCCTGTGTTTGCTGGTGGACACTTTGCTTTAGCAGGCCTGTTCCTGAGGTGGAGACTGTTCTAATTCGTTGTTTGTAATTGCAGGGCCTGTTAGGATGGGGTTACTACTTCATAATGCTTCCATTCCGATTTACCTATTACACATTACTTGATATATTTAGGTAAGTACTTTTTTGTGCTGACTCATGTATTGACTGCATCAAGGGCACGCTCCAGCTTAGATTTGGCTGTACCTCTGTCACTTGGATCTTTAAGTCTAATGGCAGATTTTCCATTTATTTGATGAAGTGGCTTTATCTGTATCCTGGTGAAGTTCCTACACTGTTTAGTAAGAAATAAATGTTATCGCAGAGAAGAGGAGCATCTTGCAGCTCTGTAAATGAAATATTTAATTGGAGTTCAAACTCCATGTGGCTTTACAGTCTGAGTGCCATGTGAAGGGGATGCAAAACAGTGTTAAACTGTCTGGTATTCTTGGACAAACAGCTTGATCAGAATCATTGGCCTGGGCTGCAGGTTAACCGGCCCTAATACCTGTCTGTTAATTGGCAAAACACAAACTGTAAACACCTCTGCTTTTTGCCCTTTGGTGTCTGTTGCCTCTTGTCTCTTTAATGCCCCAAAGAGCTAGTTCATCTTGCCTCCTTACAGCCTTGATAGAGAGAAAAGGGAGTGTTGAAAGGTGCTAGATATCCAGCAGTCCTGCCATCTGCATTATTCTCCTGCTGTATTACTTCCCCCACCCCCACCCCCGCTTAAAGACTTTTCCAAAGTTCAGTGTAACTTCTGTGCATCAATAGAACTAAACAACACTGATATCTGCCTTGCAGTTTGGTTTTCAGCCTTAGAGGAATGGCTATTTATTCTGTCTTCATTGGACTCCTAGTGTAATGTTCTCTTTCTGTAGCTGTTTGCACTCTGGAATTGTTAGTCTTGGAATAGCAGAAATGCAGTTTTCAAAGTTATCTGGACAAAACTGTGTGGCTTTTAACAGCCTGTCTTTGAGTAAATTCCTCAAACCTCATACTGTTGGTGTGGCTTATGCCTGATGCTTCAGAGGAAATCGAAACTGTTATTCACACAGAATTTGGATACTTGCTGATGCCTGGCATGAGATAATATTTGACCAGAGGAGTTTCTGTAGTAATGGTATCAGTTCAGAGCAGATGGTAGTTTAGGTTGCGATTATAAATGTTCAAGAGTCTCAGCTGTGACTTTTTTCCTCCTTATGAATACCAGTGACTCTCTGTGGAAAAGAAAAATTGTTCTTCAGAAAGTCAGTAAGCTGAACTTCCAGTGTCCTTTGCTTCCTTCCTAGGTTTGCGCTGCGTTTTATACGCCCTGATCCTCGTAGTCGGGTCACTGACCCAGTGGGTGACATTATTTCATTTATTCATATGTTTGAGGAAAAATATGGGAGGATACACCCTGTCTTCTACCAGGGAACTTACAGCCAGGTCAGTGTCACATGTTGGTGTATAGATCCTGGGGAGATGGAGAGTGGGGATTTTGCCAGATGGTATCAGGGCCTACATGGTAAAATCACTTTTCATTTAAAAGCCCAGCGTTTGTCCCCAAACTCTCAAACAGGGTAATGGAGAGCTAGCGAACAAGTGTATTGGAAAACCAGTGTCTGCCAGGCTTGATAATGTGCCAATCTTGCAAAGTTGGAAAGCAAAGCTGCTCTGACTGTTCCTCGACCGTCTGTATGGCTCTGTAGCCAACAGCTATTCTTTGTAATCCTGCCTTTGTTTTTATAAACTGGTGTTGTATGCCAGAGTCTGGCCTTCTGTTCACCAAATTGGGATTGACTGCCTGGGCTTGTAATGAAACTCCAGAATTTGGTGCAAGACCTGAAAGTTGAGAGAGGGAGCCCCTGAAGAAATTATCGGAGGTGACAGTTCCATGTGTTGGATCTGGGCTGATGATGTTCTCTGTAAAAGAGGGACATCCCAGTGGGTGCTGCCTCTTCTGCAGCTTCCCTCAGCCTAGCCAAGGGAAGGGCCTCCTGCAGTGCAATCCCAGCAAACAGTTGGATCAGCGCTGCTTCCTGAGTGCCAAGAAGAATGTGGAGTCTGTATCTGCTCCACGCTGCAGTGCGATGGAGCTCGCTGCTTCCGCAGCTTTTCTGGGCCCCTCTGTCTTGCCTGGAATCCAAACTTAAATAACCACGGAATGGTTAGGCTACCAAAACCCAGTGCTAGTAAAACAGGGAGCCTATTGTGCACTTATCCTGTGGTCTTGTTAAGAAATGCTCTTGGGTGGGTGGAGTCCAGAGACTGTAGATGCAAAAAGGTTTTTTTGTTGTTGGTTAGCTATTTTTTTGTTTTGTTGGGGCCTACAGCACTACTGAGTTGTCTTTTTTTTTTAGTAGTGTTTTCTTTTTATGTGGTCTGAAGATTGTGTCCAGTGCAGGCTAGAGTGGAAAGCTCAGTCTTGGCTGCTGTGAGTCCAAGGGATGGAGGAGGGCTCTTCACTGCCAGCTGAGCCTGGCAGGGTGGTGGGGGTGTAAAGCTGTGCAGTTGCCTATGTGGCTTCTCTCTGAGTTCAGTGTTCTCCAAAGCCACATCCTGAAAGGAGTGTGAAAGAATAGCATTAAATGAGGCTTTAGTCAGAAGGTCTGACAGGTTCATCCTCTACTGCTGCTTCATTAAAACCACACTAGTGGCAGAGGAATGGCCTGGGTAGATGTTGCTGAGCTGTCACACAAGTCTTGTGGGTGCTGCTTTCCCCTTGCCTAGAGACCTTATAACTTTACTTCCTCTGCTCTTATGCCAAGGCACTGAATGATGCCAAGCGGGAGCTGCGCTTCCTGTTGGTTTATCTTCATGGAGATGACCACCAAGACACAGATGAATTCTGCCGGTAGGTAGGAGAGTTTTCAAAATAGTTACCTTTGTACTTTAAATGCAGCTTCATTTACATGATCTCTTTTCATCTCCTAGCAATACACTGTGTGTACCGGAGGTGATCACCCTCATAAACACTAGAATGCTCTTCTGGGCTTGCTCAACCAATAAACCAGAGGGATACAGAGGTGAGTGTGTCCCTTCTGGACTTTACTTATGCCTTACTGTCTCTGGAGCAAACACATGCTTGAAACACACTGTTGGTTTTTGTGCAAGGAGACAAGAACTTTCAGGATTGCATGGGGAAATTCATGTTGGTTTTTGTGTGGTATCTCAGAGGACCTGTTTGGATGCCAGGGAAATGCCTTCTGTCCTTCACCTCCACTGTTCCATGTTGCTGGACGCTCCTAGTTATGCGCTCTTTGCTGCGGGCATTAAAGCTGCTTTTAGTGCCTTGTTAATGGGAGTTGGTGGGTGTGTGCAAGGATTAAACTGAGTGCAGAAACAAGTATCTAACTAGCCATGCCCTTAATGCTGGTTCGTATTACACCTGAGGCCAGGAGTGACCTGTTAGGTGCAGTCTTTCCCTTTCTGAGACAATCATCTTCACACCCAGTCTCTCTTCCTCCTCAAAAGTCTACAGTGAGGCCTTTTAAGTACTGTCTTTCCAGAGCTGTTGATACCTGGCCTGCCAGCATTTTGATATGGTTTTGCTGCAAATAGAGGCTTTTCCCAAAGTTCTGCTCATGCCTTCTGTGTTTCATCTGAGCCTTCCTGTTTCATGGCAGTACAGGCCAGGAGTTCTGGTTCTAAGTCTGGGCCATTCCTGGCTTCCTCGTTCTGTTACCAGTTATCAACACCTTGAAAGAATGGCTTTCTAAGGAGACATTCTTTTCCTTATTGCTGTTTCATTGTTACAATGCTTTGGAGTCACAGCCTAGAAAGCAGAGCTGGAAGGGATCTTGGGCTTTCACTTAATCCGTGGGTTGCTCTGATTTAGTTTGAAGGGCTCCATTGGTAATGAGCACTCCAAGTTGTGTGATGTGCCACGTGTTTTAAGGAGGAGGTGGTAGTCAGTCATTGCTGTAGAGTAACTTAAAAGCCCCTGATCTGCTCCATTCCCTGCCTCAAGACAGAGCCTGCCTCTGGGAGAACAACTTCATTTTTTTTCTGAAATGTCCAGGATGGGTACTTGGTTATCTTCCCTATGACAGTACCTTCCAGAGTCTGGCCATCCTTGATATTGGCAAGTGTTTCCCTGTGCTTGACCTGTTTCTCTTCCTGCAGTTTAAACCTGGGGCTTTTTGTCCTATTCTGAATGGACATTCGGAGGAATTTACTTCCTGCTTGAATCCAAGAGCCTTTTTGGTTATTTGAAATCTTGTTGGGGTTTTCCCCCCTTAGTCTCGATGCTCCAAGCCACTTCTTCCCACTGTTAATTTATAGGGTTTAGTTTGACAAAATGGTGCCTGAGGCCTTTTCTGTGTGGGAAGAGGTAGTGACTCTGGAAGCTGATCCCTAGGCCCTTGGTGATGGAAAGCATTTGTGCTGTACCCCCTTGATGACACTTCTGGATGGGGCAGTTATGGTGATGGCTGTGCCTGTTTCCCAGTCTCCCAGGCTCTGCGAGAAAACACATACCCGTTCCTGGCGGTGATTATGCTGAAGGATCGCAGAATGACAGTAGTTGGTCGGCTAGAAGGCCTCATCCAGGCTGATGACCTCATTAATCAACTGATGTTCATCATGGATGCCAACCAGACATACCTAGTGTCCGAACGCCTGGAAAGGTATGATGAGCTCCAGTAATGCAGTCCTTGGGGAGGCAGACTCTGCTCTGCCCCCTTTCCCCCTCCAGTCACCATCTGTAGGCAGGTCTAATCCAGCCCATGGGCTCTCCTCTTCCCCAGTGGGGTCGTTGGTCCGTAAGTTCAGGCCACCCTGTAGCTGGGTGTGTTGCCTGTACAGACCTGCTGCTAAAGGGTGAGTGGGAGTGCTCTACTGTTTTCCACAGTTGGAGCACACCCTTAGCATCCTGGAGCTTTGCAGGTAGCATTTGGACAATAGCCAGTAGGAGCCAAGTGGGAGCAAAGGCACTGCAGGCAGGAGGAGAGCTGGCATCTACAGCCAGTCGGTGGGTGAGCGTTACTGCCTGAGCTGGCCGCCCCGGATTCTGACTGCGTTCCTGGTAGTGCCTCGTGAGCATGAGCTCCAGTCCCTGATAACTCTGTAGGGACTCGCAGGCAGTGTCAGAAGTGTATTGCTGCCTCCTGGTCTTCTGCCTGCCCCTCCTCCACCCCATCATCCTGCTGTACTCAGCACTGGTGAGGCCACACCTGGAGTACTGTGTTCGGTTTTGGGGCCCTCACTACAAGAGGGAAATTGAGGTGCTGAAGTGTGTCCAGAGAAGTGTAACGAAGCTGTTGAAGGGTCTAGAGAATGAGTCTTATGAAGAGCAGCTGAGCGAACTGGGGTTGTTTAGCCTGGAGAAGAGGAGGCTGACGAAGACCTTATTGCTCTCTACAGCTACCAGAGAGGAGGCTGCAGCGAGGTGGGGTTCGGTCTCCTCTTCCAAGTAACAAGTGATGGGACAAGAGGAAACTGCCTCAAGTTGTGCCAGGGGAGGTTTAGATTGGATATTAGGACAAATTTCTTCACAGAAAGGGTTGTCAAGTATTGGAACAGGCTGCCCAGGGAAGTGGTGTAATCGTCATCCCTGGGAGTATTTAGAAGATGTGTAGATGTGGTGCTTAGGGACAAGGTTTAGTGGTGGACTTGACAGTGTTAAGCTAATGGTTGGACTCTGATCTTAAAGGTCCTTTCCAACCTGAACGAGTCTATGATTCTGCGGTCTCTGCAAGGGACTCGGTAATGTTTTGATGCCTCTAGTTTCTAAAATGCACAAGGAATTATCTGAAGAATGAAGCAGAAGTCTTGGGCACTGCTTGTGTGCTGTCTGTCCACTCTGTCAAGCTGCAGTGGGGAGAAATCTTTTGTGTTCAGCTCACTTCCATGCAACCAAGGGAAACTGGTTGTGTGCTAGGGGCTGTGGTAGGAGCTTGTGCTACTCAGCCCTCTAAATGAGGTGCGCACTCAGGAGTTTGAGGCTGTACCTGCACCCTCAGGTCTGCCAGTAGCTTGCCGTGCCTTCACTTATGAGGCCTGCTAGCCCTGACTGCTCCCTGCTTGCGTTTGCAGGGAAGAGAGGAACCAAACCCAAGTTCTGAGGCAGCAGCAGGATGAGGCATATCTGGCATCCTTGCGTGCGGACCAGGAAAAGGAGCGCAAGAAGAAGGAGGAACGGGAGAGGAAGAAGAAGAAGGAGGAGGAAGTGCAGCAGCAAAAACTAGCAGAAGAGAGACGGCGACAGGTGAGAGCAAACTGACTGCTGGAGAGGCTGCTGTCCCCGATGGACGCTCAGGCTGTATTTGGGCAGCGGCTGCAGTAGGGCTTCCTTGTCACATTGGAACTGCTTGCCCTTCTTGGGGCTTGAGTGTCCTCTGAGCATCGTGGAGCAGCTGTGCTGCAAGGGACAAGCATAAAGGTCAGTTCCGTGCATGCCCCTTGCTCCTGCTCCCTCATTACTTTACAGACGCTGCAGGAGGAGAAGGAGCGGAAGTCTGAATGCCTTCCTCCCGAACCACATCCCGATGACCCAGAGAGTGTTAAGATAATTTTCAAGCTGCCTAATGATTCCAGAGTGGAGCGGCGATTCCACTTCACGCAGTCATTGACGGTGAGCTTGGGGCAGAGCTGATGGGATTCCCAGAGTAGAAGAGGGTTAAGAGATTCTCCAGGTGGCTCAGCAAAGCTTTGGTTCCATTGGATTTTGCCAAGTGGTGACCTTTGCTGTGAGCCTTAGCAGGCAGAGTTGTTTCTGGGTAAGGAGGGTGTGTTGGGGGCTGGTCCCTCCAGCTTAGAAGAGAGTGATTAGAGGGCAAAAAAACTGGAAGAAACTTTTTCTTCTCCTGCAAAGCTGAGACTCTTGTTGCTCCCTATTAAATAAGAGCTAGAAATGGTGTTGGGACTCACCAGGTACTCTGTGACAAGTCCAATTTCATGCATGCTAAGAAAACGGCTATCTTGTCTACAATGCACAGTTGTGGTGCAAATTTGGTGACCTGTGAGATGCCATGGATGCGTTCCGGCTGTGTCATTGCTCCCCCAGCTGGCAGTTATTTCTGTGCTTCTTTCCCAGGTGATCCATGACTTCTTGTTCTCCTTGAAAGAAAGCCCTGAAAAGTTCCAGATTGAGGCCAATTTCCCTCGTCGTGTCCTGCCCTGCCTCCCTACAGAGGAGTGGCCCAACCCGCCCACGCTGCAGGAGGCTGGACTCAGCCACACGGAAGTCCTCTTTGTGCAGGACCTCACGGACGATTGACACTTTTCCAGGAGACACAAAATGGAAAGAGAAATTCATATTATAATACAATATTTTTTTTAAAAGACTGCGTACAAACGAGGGATCAGAGACCACATTGCCTGTGCCAGCTGTGCTCTGTGTGTGCACTGGCGAGAGGAGGTGTGTGCACGTCCTCGCACACCCGTGTACACAGCCCTCCCCTACACTTGGAGGGCAGAGAGGGAGGGGAGCTGGTGTTGCCCCTCCACCCTCCCTGGGGAGGAACAGGAATGGCAGCTCTTGGTAATTCTTGCTTTTATTGATGACAATAATAATAAAACCCCAACAACTTGACATCTTGTGAAGATTTGATACTCTGCTGTTCCTGACAGCCAGAAGACCAGGCACTGGAATGTGCTGGGCGAGGGTGGGGGGGGGGAAGGGCTGGACAGAATCTCTTCAGCTTCCCTCTGTGTATAAATTATCTTTCTTCTAATATTTCTCTTGCTTTGTAATGACCAAAGGAGAATGGGGTTGACTTATAGTATTAACTTTTTGATAAAGAGCTGGTTCGATTCTTACCTGTGTGGGGTCTTGCCCAGGGTTCTTAGCCTGCGTAGTGTAATAAACTCTGCCTCTAGCATGTCTGTGCCCATGCTTTCTGCCCGTGCCCCCCAGCCCAGCACTGGGGAGGGGGTTCCCGGGGCTGTGGCTCTGCAGTAAGTTACTGCTTGTGGCATCATGGGTGCGCTTAACTGCTGGCCTTGGCCTGGTGATTCTGTGTCAGACAGAAGATGAGTTGGGGCAGGCGGTGCTGCCTGCGGCAGGAATTTCAGGAGGGAGGGGGCCCTGCCTTTGCTCAAAGCACTGGGTCTGCCCTCCTCCACCAAGTTAGAGGTGGGAGAAAAGGACATGGAAGGTGCAGTGTGGAGGAGGCTGGGGGTAAAGCCTCTGCTCTCTCCCAAAGGAGTGTCTGCTCCTGCCCAAAGGGAGAGGGGTGGGAGCCTGGTCCTTCCCCACCTGCTGGTTGCCTCTTTGGGGCAAGTGCCCATGCTCACTCCTGTGCACCAAGCACAGACCGGGAGCAGGGAGCTCTCTCTGCCCCCACCCTTTCCAAAGCCTATGTCTCTAGTAAACCAGCCTCCCCTTGGGGTGGTGCTAGGGCTGGCTTTCTCAAGAGGGGGAAGAAATCCCTCATTTTCCTTCCAAAGGAAGAGCTGTTCCCTTTCTGGCCACAGAGCCTTCTGCAGCAGCGCGGTTTGGGGAGTGGCATCCCTGCTCTTGGCCTTGGGCAGTCAGAGCTCCTGCTCTGTGTTGTACGTAGCAGGGATCCATCTGTTCTCTGCTTGAAATGCCCAGTCTGGTGCTGCTGAGGTCCGATGGGATGGTTTCCCAGCCAGCCAGGGGAGTGCTGGGATCGCCTCTTCCCCTGGCTGGGCACGGCCATAGTGAGGGTTAGGCTGTACAGAAAGGTGGAAGCTGCCCTCCTGGTACTGCTGGAGCCACCCAGCGAGATGTGCTGTCCCACGGTGGCATCCAGGACTTCCCATCTCACTGCAAACTGGGAAGGATCTCCATGATGTGCTGCGAGAGGGCCTACGGTGCTGCTGGGTCACAGACCCCACAGGGGCAGAGGACCCCGCTGGCTCTTGCTGCTGCCTTTGGGCTCTCCTGGTCTCCTCCAAGCCCCTCTCCGGGCTTTTTCCAGCCTCCATACCCTCCTTCCGCCTGCTCGGTGATGGCCCGGGGCCCCCCATCCCTGAGCAGAGCGCTAGCCTGGCTGGCCTCCGCCCCTGGAGCCCCCGCCGAGAGAAGAGCCGGGGCACAGCGTGTTGGTATACATCATACATTTATTAGTGAATATCCCTCTCAAAATCAGCCACAACATTAAAAAAAATAATGATTGCACTACTTGGTCAAGCAGAACTAGCAACTTTCATTTTAAAAAAAGTACAAATCTGTTAAAAATTTCAATCAGTATAATACACATATATATAATACAACATACTAGTTATGTTAAATGCTACAAAACCAATATGATTCCAATGGAATGGAAAAAAAACAAACACTTTTAGAGCTTTAAGAACCTTTTTTTTCTATATATTAGCCTTTTTTCAAATACATACATGGGAAAAATGAGGTAACTGTAAAATGTGCAAGTAACAGAGCAAAAAAAATTATATATATATATTTATATATATATATA
>VZSF01002289.1:0-41072 GCA_013398295.1 Chionis minor
AGCCACCGCCCCGGGCCAGCAGCCTCCACGGGCCCGCGGCGCACGCGCCTTTTTCCGCCTTCCTCCGCCCGGCAGCCACCGCGGCGGCGCGGGGCCGGAAGTTCCGTCACCCACCGCCTCCACGCCGCCGCCGCCGCCCGGCCAATCGGCGTCCGGAGCAGCGCAATGACGTCATGGGCGGGGGAGCGCTTCCGGGCTGGCGCGTCGCCATGGCGGCGGTGGCGGCGCTGGGCGGGTGTTCGGAGCAGCGGCGGGTGCGGGGCCGCTCGTCGCCGGGCGCCTCCCGAGAGCCGCGGCGGGGCCGGCGCCTTTTCCTCTCTGCCCTTGCCCGGCGTGAGGGTGCCGGGAGAACCTGCGTCTCCTCCGCTGCGGCGGCCTGGCCGCGCTCCCCCAGTGCCGGGAGGGGGTTTTGAAGCACAGGCCGGTGCCGTGTAAGAAAGACGTTTAGTGACCGTCCTTATAAGTAAATAAAAAGTGTCAAATCAGTGCTTAAAAATAGTGTGCACCTCGTGCCTCTGAGCATTGTGTTTGCTTTGTTCCCACCTGTACATTGAAGACAAAAGAGCAAATTTGGCTTCAAAATGTCGTTATGGGGGTGTATGGACAGCTGAGCTCGGACACAGGCAGTTCTCGAGCGTGTCAAGAGCATGTTCCTCTGCTCTCTGCTATAGCGGGTGTTCAAATCGGCCTGAAGCCTTCACGTTCCGTGGCCGGAGCAGCTGCTGACAGCTGTAGGGACATCTTTTGTCAGCCGTGACACCGACCCTCTGTGACGTGCCTGGGAAGCAGTGGGATACAGCCTCCAAGTAACGTATTTGGTACGAACTGGAGCTTCTTGGGGAAGGCTGAATGCAGAGTTGTACTCGCGCAGGGTGCAGACCTGCTTGTGCTCCCTGTTCCCCTGTTTTCACGGCGAAGCGGGTCTCAGCCCGGGCTGTCGGTGTGACCGCCCGAGGGCACTGCTCGCCCTGCGGAACGCCGGTTGTGCGGGGCTGCGGCTGCTGGTGCTTCCTGTCCGCTGGCGGCTCTTCATGGGATGGCGCTTTAGATGCGGTTCTGATGGCAAAGAAAAATGACGTCACCCTCTTGGCGTTGGTTCGGCTTCCCGGCCTCACGGCTGATGCGGTGGGCACTTGCCGAGGGCAGGATGTTAAGCCTGGGGAAGTGAGGCGGGTTCTGCTCCCAGCACGTACGGGGCAGGGGGCCGGGGCTGCTGGTGGCTCTGCAGTCCTCTGCTGCTGAAGGTGGTTCCTCTTTGTGCCTCGGTGCTCCGTGTCACCTCAGGGCCCTGGCGTGCTCGCTGGTGCTGGTCCTGCCCTCCGGCCGGCTGTGAGGGGACCATGGGTGGACAAGTGCCCTCTGCTCCGTGCATCCCCTGCAGACCCTGCGTGGGGCTGCAGCGAAACTGTTTGCTGTGAGTCACAGTGCGGCTGTTCTGAGCTTTCTACTGGGCCATCTCCTTCCCAGAGACGTGAGGAACAGAGTCCTCCTCCTGCTGCTTCAGCTTAAGATAAAGGAGATGATGCAGTGAAGCTGCTGGTTTGGCACATCAGCCAAGAATGCAGTTTGTTCAGCAAAGGGCTGTACAGCAGTCTCGGTGCAGACACTTCTGCATGCAAAGCACTTCCCATCCTTCTTGACTGGCTCTGTCTCACCATGACCTGTCACTGACTCATTTTGTCAGTGTGCTGCTGATGCTGTGGGTTGCGTCACAGCATCAGTTCAGTATAAAGCATTTATTTTCCTCTCTGCAGCAGAGTGAGCAATTTAATCTAGTTTCCTTTTCCAGAGCTTTGATTCCAGCCGCAAACTCCTCCCAGCTCTAGAAATTCACCTCCTGTGTTTAGGTTCCAGTCAGTGAAGCAGCCTAGGTAAACTTTCTTAGCCATTTCCTGCTGCTAGTGTTCAACCCATGCATCTTCCCTAGCCACATCACTGACTTCTGATTTTTAGGAAAGGGTGTGTGCTGTGGGATGGCAGAAACCGCAGCGGATTTATGTAGCTGCCCTGCTGGCTGTCGCAGACTGCCGAGTGCTGGTGGCTGCAGAGGCTGCCAGTCTGAAATCCCTCTGACAAACAGAGGTTGAATGTTGCGGTACAGCAAAGAACAAAGGTAACAGCAATGTTCTGGTTTTGGGGTGAGGGGTGAGGGAGAGCAGGCAAATGGACAGAGCAGCTGTACGGCCTTGTGTTCATTGCACGTGGCTTGAAGGGCGTGAAGACGGATGGCTGTAGGGTGAATTCTGGGGTGTCATCCTTGCTCAGGACTTGAGGTATCATCATCATAAAACAATAAATCACGGTGTTCGTGGATGCAGAATTGTGTTCACATGTGCACGCACTATACAGCCCTTCAATGCCCCTCTTCTCTGTCAGTCTGTCTTTAGTACAGCGGCGTAAAGAATAAATGGATTTAAATTTTTGGAAGGTCTTCAGAACAGTTTGGTGGTGGCCCTTCTGCTTATTCCAGGTGTTTAGCTCTCTGGTGTCTGTCGTTGGGCTAACAGCAGCCCTGCTAAAAGTGCTGAGAGGGCCTTCTGAATTAAAAGTAGCCGTGACCTGACTCTGACTGAAATGGGGTGAACGAGGTGCTCATTGAAGTTTTGGTGTCATTAATTACTCTGTACTGCTGCTGGCTGATGGGCCATGTCATCAGCTGCATTCGTCTGCAGTGTGCTGGAAGGGCACGACTGAACCTCCGCATCAGAGCGCTCTAATTGGGTACGACTGTGGGCTTGTTCCACTTCAAGATCTGCATGTTGGCGCTCAGGACGGCTGCCAAGGTCCCCAGTTGCTAACAACAGCTGGTGCCATCCCAGCCTGCAGCTCCGAGCAGCCAGGCAGTGCACCTGTGGTAGGCACCGCTCTTCCTCCCACATCTCTTCCTCATCCACAAGGCATGGCTGACTCCTGAAGGTGCCTGGCTCACTCTTGGCTTGTTTCTGTGCCTGAGCTTTCCAAGACTGAGCTGTGACATGGCTCACCGTCAGCAAGCTGTGTCTGCTGTCACCACCGCCGGATTTCAGCGTCTCTCTGAACACTGGGCCGGGAGTGGGGTGAGTGAAAAAGCAGCAGCATCTGCCTGGCCGGCAGCGGGCTCCTCTCCGGCTGCCTGGGGGAGCCGAATGCAGGATGGGGGCTCCAGCCTGTGCGATACCTGAGCAGGGCCAGTGGGTGCAGGCAGTATCAAGGGCTCTGAGGCTAGCTGGTAAAATATACCTAACCATAAAAATAAATCTGAGTGCCTTTATTTTTGGAGCAGAGCTCTTAAAGTGTTCTTGCATGGAGATCTGTCTTTCAGGAATGCAATAAAACAAAGTTAGCAGCTGGAGCTACCTTGTTAAAGTAAAAGTTTCAGGAAACACAAAGCTCATGCTTTGATTTTCAGCTTTACCTCCTGCTAACTTAATTTGAAAATGGTTATTCTTCACTTATAGGGAAAGCACAAACTAAAATCAGTTACTAAATTTGAATACCCGTGAACATTTACAGAGAGCATCTGACTTCTATCTGGTTAGTTTGTTTTTTCATGTAGGGTGAAAGTTAGCTTCTGATGCAGCGGTGCCTCTGTGCAGTTCTGCTTCAGAAATGAGGACCCGCTGTGGGTAACTCCAGACTTTTAAAAGAAACCCAAAAGCTGTGCTTCACTGTAAGCTCAAGGATTTCAAATAGATTTCAAAACTGAATTTACTACAAGAGTCCATAGTTAGGAAAAAGACAAAGGATTTGGCACCTGAATTTCCGTGTAAAGTGAGTCGGAGGCAGAAATAAGTTTCGTGAGTCATTTAATGAACGAAGCATGGGTTTCACAAGCCCCTGTGGTTTTCATGCTTATTCTTTGAGATTTTCATCTTGGCCTGGAGCAGAACTCCTTTGTGATTTTGCAGGGCCCAAGAGGCTGTGTGAGTGCTTACCCGCTCAGAAATAAAACAAACATCCTCCCATCTACGTTAATCACATGTGCAGCTCTGCTCCTAGCGCTCGGCTGTCTGCGCCTTAGTGTTTCTCTAGTGCTCTTGACTTCATCCCAGCGTTTGCCCCGTTGAGCTGTTGGTGAGCTCCAAGGCGGGTGCGTGTGTGTGAAATCTGCTAATGCGAGAGATGTGCGCTGAGGGGGGACACATCTGGCTGAGACACAGGGATGTGCTTTCCCGCAGCACAGTGCTCAGCACAGGGTTCGCTGTCTGCCTGTGCAAAGATGGGCACCAGCAGTTATTTGCCCAGCTCCGCCACCGTGGCTCATCCCTTGTTGCTACACCAGCCCCTCCTATTCCAGCAGACCTTCCGGGGCTGCCTGTTCTGCACTTCACGTTTCCACAGAATGGAGGCTGTTCTCACGGCTCGCCTTACCTGCCAGTCCCGCGTAGGTTTTATTGCAATCCTCCCTTCCTGCTTTTCCCCTCAACCCTTTCACTCCTCCTCCCTCCTTCTGTGGAAACAAATCTACAGTAGGTGTCTCTTGAACTTGCCTGAACTCCTTGTCCCAAGCACCTTCCTGACTAATGCTTTCCAGATGTTCAGGAACTTTTATGTTTAGCAGTTTTGCTCAAGTTCCTCATTCATTCTCAGATGGAGCAAACATTATATTTCCTAATATTATCTGAAAAATAAGACTGATCAAGGCCTTCTGAGAAGTTGCTGCTGCAAAACGCAATGTTTTATGCACCACTGCAGCCTTCTAACCCTAAATTGGAGCACAACAGATATTCATAAATAGCACAAGAGTTTTATTTTCCCTAGCTGACTATGCTTCATGGCTGACTATGAAATCTTGAAAACGCTCAGTACTGCACTTGTACGCAGCCAAGAGGCAGGGGTGTTGGCTTGCCATTTCCCAGCTACAGCAGCATGGAGAAATTAGGAGATCTGTTCGATGTTCCTCTGATGGTGACCCAGCAATGGAGAGCGAGTTTCTCTGCCCATCCTCTCATCTGGTTTTCAGGGTAACTTTGATTTTGGGGAGATGACTGTTACTTCCGGCAGGGGATACACAGTCAGTGGCTTCTTTTGCTCGCACTCTCCAGGTGACCTGTGCATCCCATCTTTGATGGGATTGGAACAGGCTGCCCAAGGAAGTGGTTGAGTCACAATCCCTAGACGTATTTAGTGGTGGTTTTGACAGTGTTAGTTTAATGGTTGGACTCAATGATCTTAAAGGTCCCTTCCAGCCTAGAGGACTCTATGATTCTACGATTCTCTGAGTACGTCAAGCTGCATGCAGCCTCACGGTTTGTGCGTAAAGGCTATGTTTGGCATGGGCCTCTGGGGAAAAGGGCTGTCTGTCATCCCAAAGTCCACTGGGCTGATGAGATTTGTGAGGTTGGAAGAAATGCCTGAGCCAGTTTACAATCCTGGAGACTGCCTCTCCAACACAGCCTCTGGCTTGTCTTGAAGTGGCGTCCCGTGGTTGATGGGTATCCAGTGGCTTTTCATCCCTCCTCACCACACTCTGTGAGCAGCGAGGCTTGTGGTGGGTTTTGGCTATTGGAAGGAAGCTTTGAGCTGTTCAGTGGGACTTGGGAAATTCCTGTCTTTTTCCTTGCATTTTTCCTTACTTCAGGATTCACCTAGCATGTAACATGTTGATTGCAAAATGCCAGTGGCAGGAGAGAGACCTTCCTGAAGTTCAGATTCTTGTTAAGGGACAGTTTTGTGCCACCAAAACTGTGGTCTGGGCTCCAGGAATGGGTATGTGTAGGCAGGACAAACCTGCTCTGTTGCCCCATGCTCCCACCAGCCCCACAGTTGGCATCGCCTTCCCGCACAAGCAGCACTTACAGAAATGTTAAGTAGCTATTTAATTTCACAGCAAAGTAAGCCTCCTTGAGATTTGGTGCTCCTCCGACCCTCAGTATTCCACAGCCACCTTTCCTCCCTGGGGGCTGACACGGGATGGCTCCCTGTTCCTTTTTCTCCACAGTCCAGACAGTCTCTAGGCCACCTGGGGAAGGCAGAATGAAGAACAGCAAGCCGGTAAGTCTCCTAACCATTCTGCTATGTGAAGAATGAATCCAAGAGCCTTTGCACACCATTAATCTTTTCCAATTCCTAAGAAAGCAAACGATCTCCTCTCGCTCCCATAAATTCAACCTCTCTCTCCCGCTTCCCCCCCAGTGTTTGAACTGTTCGCCAAGAGCTTTATTAAAAACTACAAGATGCAGTTCTGTTTCTAACCGAATCCCAAACAACTGTGTTAGGTGGAGAAGAAACATTTGGTGCAGTCAGCTTTAGAGCATTTTTGTGTATAGTCCATGGCCACTTGTCAGCCAGAGACCAGATTCAGCTCTGCTCTAAGCATATCGGGACCTTTTCTCTTTTCTCCGGAGGTTAGGAGATGAATTCAAGCTGGTCAAACCTCACAACCTCGTTTCCAAGAGCACCGGGCAGCGGCTGCTGGGAGCGCCTCGCACGGCGCAGCAGAAGGGATGCTCCCCTCGAGACGGCAGCGTGGTCCGGTAACGCCTCGCCCTGCCCGGACTGCGCGTGACCTGGCCTGACACTGAGCCTCCAGACCGCGCTGTTCTCCGCATTGTGCCGTCGGCCCCGGGAACAAACTGTGCTGTGCAGCTGCCAGCTCCAGACCGCGCTCCTGCTCCCCGCTCCCCTGCCCTTGAGGGGAAGGTTTCTGGAGATGCCGCAGACCCTGCCGCCTGTCCTCGTGGCACGGCCCGGCCAGTGTCCCCTCTGGGGGAAGTGCGGAGCGGCAGGTGATCGTCCCAGCTTTGGGTGTGAGCGGAGGAGTCGCAGCCGGTGCTGGGAGGCAGCGGCGAGGGCGTCTGCGGGCGTGCTGGAACCCCCGGGGCGAGGGCGGCAGGGTCCCAGGGAGGGTGGCTCCGTGCAGCAGCGCTGGCGAGGGGCGCCCCAGGGTCCCCGCCAGCTGCCGTGCGTCACCGCCATTCCTTGGCACCGTGCGCAATGTGTCACAGCCTTCTCCCTTTCATTTCCTAATGTTCCCTCAGTCTGAAACCCATCAACCAGTGCTGAGAAAGAACATTTGCAGAGGAAGCCAAAGCAGAAGTAAGCAAAGCTGTTCCTTTGGCTGAATTCCTCCAGCTCATTGTGTCCCGCTACTTCATTTGAGCAAGAAGAGCCAGCTCCTTCCTTGTGCACCTGAGCCACGGGGAGAGGACAGCAGTGACAGCAGTCTTATTTCTCGCTTTCACTGGCAGAGATCACATCCCTGTTTTGAAAACAAACTGGTGGCTCCACTGTAATGCAAGAGGAATCATGATTCTGGAATAAATCCTACTTTTTTTTATTGCTTTGGATGTCTGAGAAGTAAAATACTGTCATTCGTTTCCTTTCTTTATATGTTACCCTCAAAAGTAGGTTCCACTATCTCCCTCTTCTCATGGAGGAACTGAAATGACTAACAAGTTTGAGCAGAGCTGATCTTGAAAGCAAAATAGAAAATCAGGGGCTTGCCCATCAGGAATTGTAAAGGTCTCATTGATTTACACAGGCTGCACTTAAAGATGGTCATTAGGTCAATGGGTTTGACGTTCCCTCTAGTCTGTTGCAGTAATAGATTATCCCTGCCATTCAAAACCCAGGCCTAATTTGCCATCTGTGATGATTTTTTGCAACGTGTTGTAGTTGGCTTTTCTATGCTGTTTCATGCTCAAGGAACCTTGAAATTTTCACTCATTCCTGGGCATTTCAAATCAACCTCTGCTTGGCAGCCATTCTCAGAGTGCTGGGGAATAGGAATACCTTTAGAAGAACGTTTGACAGTGTGGTGTGTGGAGGATGTACCTGGGCGTACGGTGTGCAGGGGAGCAAGAACCTGGGAGTGTCTGGAAATACCTGCTAATGCCAAGCTCGAGACAGGCAAAAATGTTGAAAGCAGGATCCTGAGTTGTCCAGGCCAGTTCTCTGCAGAGAGCTGTCCTCCTTCAAGAAGTCTCCGCGTTGCCGTGCAAAGTGTGGGAGAGCTGACCCGGCACGGCTTTGCCCAGCACAGCTCGGTTTCATGGTACGGGTTTGGTCGTGCTCTGCCCGAACCCCGGGAAGAGGATGAGAGCAGGTTGGGCACGTGGGGAGATGGGGCTATGGAGCGGGGCTTGCACAAGGGGGGCTTTTAAACGCAATAAACCTGCCCGGGAGTCAGAT
Organism: Chionis minor; assembly: GCA_013398295.1. Lineage (NCBI taxonomy): Eukaryota > Metazoa > Chordata > Aves > Charadriiformes > Chionidae > Chionis > Chionis minor. The sequence goes on from VZSF01002289.1 coordinate 8,113, forward strand.
GTTAGGAGCAGAGGAGGGGAGAAGTAAAGGATGGAAAAGTCCAGTAATTGTGCACAAAGGAAAAGCAATCTGAAGCTGTTCTGGAGCCGGGGAGCCTGCGGCTGATCTCTCTGGAGCAGGGGGCTGGGAGGGCACCTGAGGCAGCGACAGAACCGTTCTGCTAACGAGGAACCTGAAGACGAGCCCCTGCTGCCATCTGTGTTGGTCACGTCTGCGGGAGTCGGGACTTCGGGTGGGCCGAACCCCCCGAAGCAGCAGGGGTCGGGCAGACGTTCCCGTTCCCGTGCTGCACCATGCCTGGCAGCTGGGGGTCCCGCGTCCCCCTGCCCGAGGCACGGGGAGACGGGGAGTCAGCCATGTGGAAAAACCCTGGAGGCACCAGTGGAATAATCCAGACCAGCTTTTGCTGGACATGACTCCCCCAACGCTGAAAGGCTTTTTGGTCGAGTTTAATAAGATTAGTCTGTAAGCTCTGGAGATGTCAGCTCGCTGGCAGGTCTGTGTTCAGTAGTTCCTTGCGCGCCAGGGAATGCTGTTGCTCATTTCATTGGCCTTGACTTCACTGGATCAGGCTGTTGCTCTGCTTCTCAATTAGCCGCATCTGCACAGCAGTAACAGGCTGGGGATTAGGAAGCCTGGGGAGGGGCGCAGGCAAGTTCACCCGCAGGGAAGGGAGCTCCCCACACCCCCTGTCCTGGGAACGCTGGGGCTCGGCACCCAACCTGACCCCATTCCCACTGGGAGCCCTGCCGGGATCCAGCCCCCTTTATCGCTGCAAAAGTGACACGGTACAGCTTGTTCTGTTGCTGGGGAGCGTGCGCTCTCTGGAGCTCCAGTTTAGGTCTGTGCTGATATTATTGAAGCTACTGGTAATAAAACATGTCACTACAAGGGCCATGGCCACATCTGGTCCTGCAAAGAGAATGCAAAAAAGCCAAACAAAACCCTAAAACTCAAAAAATCCTGAAATCAAACACGTATTGACGGGAGGTCTGGGTTTCCAGGGGTGCAGAACACTGGGTCCTGCTGCCCAGCCCCATCGAGAGGCGCCTCCCCGACCTGCCGCGTTGGCCACGCAGAAGGGACAAGTGGCGCACGGGAGTGACGGCTTCCCGGTGCCACATCATCGTGCAAGTGTTGAGCACTCCCAGTGCAAGGAACTACAAATAAATGCTGTTGATGCCTCTGCCATCCCGTCAGGGATTAGTACATGCTGGAGCAATTTGCATGGGGATGAAACTTGGAAGAAAGGGCAATGCTGAGGGAATACGGTATTATTTATTATTGCCAGTTGCAAGGGAACAGCAGCAGCCTCCAAGCTTGTATAACTCTGGAACACGACTATTATTAGAACGGAAAGTTAGCAAGCAATTAGCTAATTGCAATTCACATTGTCTGTTGGCAATTATAAGGAGAACAGTTATAAACTCCACCAGATGGAACTCAAATGGGTCAGTCTCTCTTTTTTCTTTTTTCCATCCCCAAAGGGCTTTTGCTATGAACTGAATTACAGGTTCCGACCAGGGATTCGTGAAAGAAACCAGTCCTGTGAGCAAACACGCTGAAGGGGTCCCTCAGACAGCTTTCCCCGGCCGAGGCGATGCTGAGCCGCCACCTTGGTGTGTCTGTGCTCGCCAGCAGCAGAGCTGCCCCGTGCCCACAAGGCTAATTGCTCTGTGGTTTCATTCATTTACTCTGCTGTGGCGATATTTGTTTAGTAGCCCTGGAAAAGGGGGGAGCAAAGCAATCCGACTAAAACATGTATTTCTTCTCACCCATTTGTTTACGACCTACATGACTTCAAATAATACCTCCTCTTCTTTCTCCAGCAGTGACACAAATGAACGGTGCCTCCCTGAACCTGATCTCTAAACCTTTAGAGGTATTTGAGGGATGCCGAGTCCCTAGTGAGACAGTCAGAAAAGGTACCTCTGCAAAGATTAGCAGGAGATGAGGCAGCACTTGTGAGGGCAGTTCTCACGGGACAGGGATTATCTCATTGCTTTTGTTAGAAATACCCGGGTGATGCAGCACTGGAACATGGCCAATGCCATGAAACATGAGGCTTGGATTCAAGGGATCGCTCAGCGCATGGTTTACAGTTGTTGAAGCCAGTGAAGGATGCAGACATGCTCACTACCTGTGCTGCTTTATTATCCTCTGGAGGAGTTTTGTACTTGACAAGCAATATTTTAAAGTGATGCTATAGAGAGATGTCTACTGAATGGTTGAGAAATTGTCATTTACCCGTGAAGCACTTTTTGGTTGAAGCATGTCAAGATCCGAGTGGCATGGATACAGAACGGCGTGTTTAAGGCTGGAGGTATGTGAGTGGTGTACAGGGAAGCAGGGAGACCCTGGGTCTGGCAGCCCGCAACGCGGTGTTCCGTCTGTCAGATTTACAGCGCGTGCACAAGTGAGGCTGCAGCGCTACTTTGATAAGTGGTATGAAAACTGTTTATGCATCTCAGATTCCTTTTTAGAGTGTGGACGAGAACAGACAGATTTGGCCTTAAAAATACAGCATGCCAGAAGATACTCTGAGGCAAACATTCGGCTAAAAACCTCCGATCTACAGTCAGACTTTCTGCGGCTGTGGAAGGAGCTTTGCTCCTTATCTCCTCTGAATGATGGTGATGCCTGAGACTCCAGCAAAAGAAGAACATCCCTGTTTCAGGTCAAGCTGACACTGATACAGACACAGCTGGGGGATCTGAAACAGATTAAGCCTAGATATATGAATTTCATAAATAGTAATACAAACCCACTGCACACCTTAGGCTGATATTAAACAGAGGATGAGTTGGTATTCATCTTAGAGCGAACGCATTATAATGAAATGGGAACATCAGGTTTTACTTATAAACCCCAGGCTTCCCATAGGAGGCAGTTTATGGAGTGACCATTTATTAAAGACAAATGCTATCATTTGAAACATATCTCATGTAGAGCAGGGGACTGCCTGATGCAAAGGCACAGTAACTGGAGATGGAGCTTTGCATTTACAAGCCACTGATTTAAACAGGCTCCGCATGTACAGAACGTGTGATGATAGCTGCCGGGTTCCCGAGTGTCCACCGAGAGCCCCAGCCCGCGCCTCCCACGGCGAGCGCAGACCTGCAAGGTGCTGAGTGCCGTGACCCAGGCCAAACATGCTTAACTTTAATATACATTTAACAGCAGGCAGAAAGATAATCCAGTTATCTTGAGTCAGACCAGTCGTGTGCTTAAAATAAGCAGGTGCTGGCTGGGGGCCCCAGCCCCATCAGCGCTGCTCAGCCCCACAGTGCTGAGCCCCACTCTCCCCTCGGGAAACCCCCAGAAAGGAGAACTGGCTCCTGCGGAGCATCTGCGGGGGCTGGAGAGGACCTTGTCCAAAGAAGAGCAGGGTGAGAGGACTCCTGCTTCTGCCACGGGCGCCGGGCAGCCTGTGAGGTGCTGCCTCCTCCCGGCCCCTGAGGCTCTGGGGTCCTTCATTCAGGGTCCTCACCCAAAAAGCCTCAAGGGGGTTGGTTTGCCTTTCAGAGGGGAGATCCTCTCCATTTTAGGCTGTTCCTTTTGAGGCACCCACGAGTCACCAGCCTGATTTTCCTTTCATTTCATGATTTAGTGATTTTGAGCTGCAGGGCAAATGTTAAATGTTAACAACTGCTGTTAAAGTCACATCTGCAGGTAATTTTGCTATTCACCTGGAAAAAAACAGTGCTCATTCAATAAATTGAAAAAGTATACGTTGCCTTTCTGATATCTTTCTGGATAGATCCCGGCACCCTGACAAGATGGTGCTGTTTGTTCTTCATTTTTGAACTCAGAACTCTAGGACAAGAATGTCCTTCACAGGCAGTAGCAGGTAAAATTGCATGCTTTCTAGAAATGTAAATTCCATTTGTTGCGTGCGGGAGAACTTTCTGGCTCAATGTAGTATGACATTTGCAACCATTTAATTAGAATAAATTCCATTTTTTGTGCTCCATCCAGCTTTTAGTATATCAGCCAAAACATTCGTAAGGGACAGAATGTAAATCCCGCCTGTGTTCCCCCTCCTGCTCTGTCATCAGGGATCTGTCATGCTCATGCCGCTGGTCCTCTGGCTTTCAGAGCTCCCGGGGGTCAGCAGCTCAGCTGCTGAGGACCTGGATGAAACCACAGGTTCCTTTCGGATGGAAAGTGGCTCTGGAGCAGGAGAGGTTCGGGACCTCTCCCCATTCCCGGTGCTGGGTGGGAGGCAGACCCCGCTGAGCGGCAGGGCTGGGGGCGGCGGGGCAGAGCGTGCTGCTCTGGACGAAGGTGCACGAGGAGCAGGGACGGCCCCGCGCGGGGACAACCTCAGCCGTAGAAATGGCCCCTGGGGAAGCGGAGGAAATTTTCTCCTAGGAAACAACCAAACGAAATGTCTCATCCCTGCCAGCCCCGGGGCGGGCAGCCATGCCAGCAGCAGGGTGCTTCCCATGTGCCTGTCTTGGGTACAGCTGTGACATGGGACCCGGCTGCCGGCTGGCGGGGGCAGGCGGCCGGTGCCGCCGGCTGAGCGAGGCAGTGCCACGAGGAGCTGCCAACAGCCCCGTGGCGAGGAGCCCTGCTGCAGAGCTGGACGGCTAAAATCAGACATAGAGTTACGGCCAGCCTAGAAAAACGATCAGTTGTTCATTGACCGAGGCAGGTGTCAAAGACCCGGGTCTGGCAGCACAGTCCCGGCAGGGTTCCCTGGCACCGTCAGCCATGCCGGAGGGGACGGGAGAACGGGTCCCTTGTCGGGGGGAGAGGGTCAGGGAGCTCCCTGAAGCAGAGAGGCCATTGGCCTTGGTCACTTAGCTCTTCTAAGAGGGTTCCAAGAGCCTCGTGTCCCTCCCGCCCCCACCCTTCGCTCTTTTTCGCTATATATTACATGCCACCTTTATTTTTGTAAGCACCATCTCTAATGACTTGGAATTTCTGTAACTCCCGTAATTCAGGGAAGCATACTTAAATTGCATGCAGATGTGCGCAGTCTAATGAACGCTGTCGGTGTTAGGGGGATCCTCGGTAAAGATGCAGACATAGGCAAGCTTTTGCTGGGCTCTAGAGCCATCGCTTGGCATCCGTGAAGGAGAAAATTGAGTTCTGTCCCGCAGAACTTCATGTTACAGGTGACTTGTTCCTGAGAATGTAGCTGGAGGACGATGTCCATCCGTGCTGAGCCTGCCTGGCTCCTGCATGGAGAGGAATAAGCAGCAACCCCCAAAAAGGCGAATCGTATCTATCAAGGGATCTCCTAGCTGCTTTATCCTCACAGCTCCACATCTGGCAGGGAGAGCAATGGGGCAAGGGAAATGCATTGCCTGCCTGCATATATACACCAGCTCAGACAGGCTGGTGACAGCTCGGCAATGTAAATGATGCATATTAAGCCCTAAATAAAGTGTGAGGAACATGTTTGGGATCAGTAAATCCATCCTGACAAAAAGAAGCAAAGGAATGAAATCCCTTCTCCCAAACAGACCGGTACGTCTGTGGACTAAATGGAATCTGGTCCCACTGAAAAATGGCTCCTGGAGATTTATGGTTGCGGACTCTGCTCCCATCAGGGGGATGCATGCGAGTGTGTACCAGGCAAGAGGGGCAGGGAGCCCTTGGGGAGGGTGAGGCTCAGCTCGGGACTGGGGGTCACATTCCCCTCCTCGAAATGCTCACGTTTCATCAAACCCACTTCATCTGCATGCATTTGCAGTTCATCACATTTCCCCGCCGTTCCCCCATCAGCCATTTATCAGGCCCAAGGAGTGGCTGCAGCCAAACGTCCCCCTGACTTTCAACAGACTTTTGGGCTTTTCTCCTCTGTGCAAGTGGTAGACTTAAGATAAGACCAGGCTCTCTTAAACATGCCTCCCTCCGAATAAACAAAGGGGTGTGATGTGTTACAGGCTGTTACCAAGAATCACCCAGCTGAGCTGAAGGGGACTCTCTTGGTATTTTTGTTGATGCTGGGGAGTCACCGGTCCTCAAAGGATGCCAGGCAGGCTGGACAGCCTGCGGAGCAGCTCGAGCACACTCAATAATAATCAAGGCAATAATCAAAGGCAAATAGCACCGGAGCGGTCACGTTGCGGACAGTGGCGTAGGGAGGAGCCCAGGGGACGCGTGTGCTGCTGCCCGAGTCTGGGAGTGCAGGGCTCGGGGTCTGCTCCCAGGGAACACAGACAGCCCCAGGCTTAACGCAAAACATGATCCGACCCAGCTTGCTCCAGCTTTGCGCTGTTAATTTCCCAGCAGGTTTCTGTGCCCGCTGCCTCGGACGAACCACCTGTTCCAGCAGATTCATATTTTGCAGGGAAAGCTTTTCAAAAAAGACGAGCACCTGGACAAAGCCTGCAGGCAGCTGCTGTCTGGCAGCTCTGGGGAGACCCAGCAGTTGTCCTCCCATGTGTGAAGGCAAGCGCTGGCAACGGGAGGCTGAGCATCACACCCCAGATCAGCATATCCCTCCCTCCACTAAAAGCCATCAGATGCTCCTGGCTCCCCTGGGACCAAAAAGCAAGCTCTCCGTTCCTGAGGACCATTTGGGTGAGAAATGAGTAATGCTGCCAAAGCAGAAGCGCCTGCAGAGGAGGTACCCGGAGCTCTGTGTCCCCTGGAGAAGGTGGGTCCTGCGCTGCCAGCCTGATGGCTGCACAGGGCGGCGCGTGAGGCTGCGATCTGCAGGGGACTGGATGAGCCGCAGAGCGTGGTCCTTTCTGGACTTCATTAGGACCGTGAGTTTTTCACCAGTTTGCTCTATGTTCTTTGTTGCCCTTTCATTTGAACAGGGGCCAAAAAGGTGGGATCCAGATTGCAGGCATTTTCCTAGTGCCTCTTTCTGTTCGGGGGCTGCTGCACTTGGTCTCTGCGGGCTGCAGCGCCGTCACCTCACATTCCCTGCGCCCTGGAGACCACGGTCTCACTCCGGGCTCTGCCGTTTGGGGTGCTGTGGCTCAGGCAGTTTTGGTCCCAGGACATGGGGCCACGCTGCCAGTGCGAGATGCCGGCTCAGAGCGCAGGAGGCTGCCAGGACACCTCACCAGATGCATATTGTCTCTTTGTTCCTCTGAAAACCACAAAAAAGTTTCTCCCTTCACAGTTCAGTGATGCCCAGACAAAGATGACGTGAAATCTGTGGGAAGACTTATTTTATTACAATATAGGAATTCACAGAACCAGATGTTTATACTTAGCCGCTTCTCCTCCATACCAGCACCGCTGCCCCATTTCGCTGGAGTTGTTTGCAGGATTATTTACAATGCTTTAAACGTGTCCGCCGCTGCCTGGGTCTCCAAGAGCTGCTGGGAGTCAGGGCCGGTGCCGCAGCGAGTCCCCGTCATTGCTCTGTGCCGTGGGCCCCAGGGAGAGGAGGTGGCGGTGCCAGGGCCGTGGAAGGGCAGGGCAGCGCGGTGCCCCTCGGTGACCCCACCACGTCGGGGGGGGGGGACAAGGCACAGCCTGCACACCGTCCCCAGCCAGGAAACCATCCTGCCTTGCGGGAAGTATTTTATAAACCGTGTTCCCTGGGGAGGTTTCCTGCCTCCGTGCCAGGACACGGTCGGCACTGCCGGCCAAGGGTGCTCACAGGAGCAGCCCTCGGTGTCCGCCTGCCGACCCTGGGGGTGTCTCTGCTCCTGGGGGGTGCCGGGGGGGCAGCCTTTCCAGAGCCCCCTAAGAGTCAAACCCCGTGCCTGGTTTTTCTGGTTTTCTCCCCTGTTTCTCAGCCGGGCTCCTGCAGCTGGGTTCAAAGGAGCCCTGGCGGGAGACGCGTCCCTGGGGGATCCATGCAGCCGGCAGCTGTTTTCCAACAGCCTGGGATGGCCTTTCCGAAGGCAGCCAGCATCTGTTAGTCAACCCGAGCACAGTGTCTTAGGGTCCTTAGGCTGGAACAGGGAAGCGAGGCTTAACACGCACGTCCAGCCTGGCAGTGCTGTTTGTTTCCCCAGAATCCAGAATTTCATCTTTTCCACCTTCACACTGCCAGCACAGTCCTTATCCGCTGCCCTGACACCTCCAGGATTTATTTCCAGCTGAGCCACGCTGCCTCCATGTGTGCTCCGCCACTGGCTGCTGGTGTTTAAAGCTGCTGCTGCTGCTGCTGGTTCTCCTTCCCTCATTCAGAAATGTGCAGTCCTTAAACGCTCATTCATCTTGGACAAGCCAGTGGCAATCACAGCCCTCACCCGCGGGATCAGTTAACTCCTCCGTTAGCCCAAGGCCAGGGACCAGCACTCACACCTGCTTCTGATTACAGCCGTGCGGAAAATCCAGCACGTTCCCGCTCCGCTCACAGGAGGCACAGAGGTGGCTACGGAAAGGGAGAAAACGGCACAACCGCGCGGAGGCAGGAGATGTCCTAGATTATTGCAACCAAAAATATGACCCTGCACGGAGCTGCGGGTGCCGTGTCACCTCGCTGGGGAAGGATGCAGCTCCCAGGGACGGGAAGTGCAGGAGTGCCGGGAAAGGGAAAGAGCGGCTGGGGAGCCCTCCACAGCGATCCCAAACATCGACGTGGGGCAGGGTGTGAAAACAGGATTTCCCCAGCAGACTTTGTAAAACGGAATGGAAAGATTATACATTTGATTATCACTTATTGTCTTCCCTCCCTGTATTCCTGGCTGCCGGAGGAAGAATTAGCAAATGTTTGCAGAGAATTTCAGAGTTCGTTCACCAGCTCACAGGAGGTTTGGGCTGTGAATGTGAAATTCCAGTTAACTACGTGCAGGAGTGCGGCGCTTACACCATTCCCCCATTCCCAGGGCACAGGAAGGGCTTCTCCCTTAGACGCAGACATTGTTTAACAAAAAAATCCAGCAAATTAAAAGCTCTGAATTAGCCCTGGGTATGAAAAAAACCCCAAAACCAGATTTTCATGACCAGAAAGAAGTGAGCCTAAGGTTTGTGGCCCTTCCAAGAAGACCATTTGCAAATCCTTCTGCTCCAGAGGTTTCCCCAGGTCTGCAAGTCATAGCAAACGCTAAAAAAAATATTTTTTATGCAAGATCAACTCTGGAGTGAAATACAGAAACGTACAAAGAAATCTCAGTTGACCATCTGGCTCTAACGTTCCCAAAGCTCGTAGCTATTTATCTCTGTCCAAAAGTGTGCTTTAAAGATGCAACAGGAATCTTCCTTTGTAGAGAGAACTTGTGAGTGTGTGTTTGGCCTTCAAACATGTTAAACTAAACACCAAAGCCTACGGGAAGTGCATAAACACCAGAGAACAAACAAGCTTGCTTCATACCTGAAATGAAGCTTGAGTTTGGATGCAGAAAAGTGTTTATTTTCTTGGAAAGAAACAGGCCCCGGCCTTTCAGCTGTTACAGATTTTCTCAAGAGAATAATTTTTCTAGCAAACCTTGTTCCTTCTGTAATCCTTTGTAGCAACTCACCGACTCATGCTGCCCTAGCTTTACAAATACATTTTCAAAGCCCATTAGCAAATTCACAGGTTTTTTTTATACACTGAGAATTAAAGTGGAAACATAAGACCTAGCAAATTATTTTCACTTTATATACAGTCTCCCTAGTAAACAAGTGTTGCAAGAGCCTGTGTGCTGTCGGCAGAGCACTGAGGGATGGAGAACAGAATGTGGTCACATGTGGTTTTATTCAGCAAGTTATTTATATAATCTGAAGTACAGTAACAATCTCCTCGGATCCAGAGGCTCCCAGCTCCGCAGCCCCTGCAGACGGTGCTTCTTGGCTTTCCCACCATGTCTGCGCAGACGTCCCTGAGCTCCGAGTGCTTTGCTTCCGCACATCACCGCTGAGTCAAGATCCTTATTCCCAGGAGTGGGCATGGACTCGTGGGGCTCTGGGGCGTGTTTCCAGAGCCGTGTCCTGGTGCTCTCCTGGTGCAGCATCCCGGCCCTGGTGACCCCTGGCCCCGTGGCCACTCAGCATCACCTGTGCCTGGGCTGGGCAGGAGTTTTGTGACAATGTCTGAAGGACAACGTGTCCCAGGAGCCAGCGTGACCCCATCCTCCCTGGTTCCCACCTGCCTCTGCCTTCCCAGAGGCCTGATTCCGCACCTAGAGATGTCCAGCAGAACCATGGCTCTGCTCCCTCACTTCCTCTGCGTCCCATGAGGGCAGCATCTCCTCTGCCGCCCCCAGAGCAGCCCCACAGAAGTGGTAACTTGTTCCCCACACACTCTCAGCCCACGGGCCGGCCCCAGCTGCACGGTGATGGGCACCACCGTGTCCTGCGTCCACACCCCGTGGGGCAGCTGGGGAGCGGGAGCCCCTGCCGCGACCGCGGGAGCCGGCACTGCAGCACGCCTCGTTTCTCCAGGCAGGCGCAGGAGGGGTGGCGGATGACCCCGGCTGGAGGTGCTGTGCCCTCCCCCAGAAACCAGCGGCTGGCGGTGCTGAGCTCAGCCCCGAGCGGCTCCGCTGGGAGCGAGCCCTTGCTGCCGGCCGGACACGGTGTCCGTGTGACGGCGAGCGTGTGGCGGTGGCTGTCAGGGTGCAGTGGGGCTCGGCAGCGCTGCGGCTCAGCCCCGCTCCGGGCACGCTGCGGGCACACGGCGCGCACCAGCTCGTTGCCTAAGCCAGGCTGAGGAAGACGCCTGTGCCAGGGCTCGCTCTGCCTCCCGCGGGAGCTGGGGGAGTGTGGCGAGGAGGAAGGCGCAGGTGCCGGGAGCCCCGGGGAGCAGCAGGGGCAGGAGGAGCCGAAGGGTGGTGGTGGCCGAAGGTGACCCTGCCCTGGGTGCCCACCTCACACCCGGGGTCGGGGCTGGCGCGGGTGCCAGCTCTGCCTTTGGTGCTGCGGGATGGACTGTGCAACATTGCAGACTAGTGGTGCCACAGCAGATCACTGGCGTGAGCGCCGGCTGTAGAGGCCAGATGAGGTCTGAGCAAAGCCGCGGTCATCACAGTGTCTGATCTGCTCACCCTAAAGAAATGTTTTTAATCTCACTGGCGTTAAAGGTCGCAGCCAGTCATTCTCCAGGCAGGTGAATGGAATTCTTTATTGTGGCTATTCAGTTCTATCTTGAATAGCAATAAGGATTATCCTCCAGATTTCTGCATCTCACTCGGAGCCCCTAACATGTGTTTATAATTTTCCTCTCCCTTTCAGGCAATGCCAGCAATCTCCTGAAGTTCTTAAACTGAACCTGTGAAATTTAATGGCTGGCCAGTGTATCTGACATATTCTTCTAAAATACTGTTTCAAGTGTTCTTCGCATACTGATTTATGGGGTTTTTTTCTCCAACAAAGTATACGCTGTATTTTATCACTAGTATTTCTCATGCCATTCTTTGTCAGAAAGGAAGATCAGGCCAACGATGCTTCTATGAATTTCCAAGGAGGAGCAGTAGGTGGCTGGCTTGGATTTCTTTAGTCTTGTCTCTGCTGGTTTCAGCAGCCAAAGGCTCCGTCAGGGCAGGGACAATCAGGGGTCTGGGGCTGGCCAGGGTCTGCCCCTTGACCCCGGAGCCACAGACACACCACCAGGAGCCCCTGGGGTCCCTGGCTGGGGACGCGCTGCCTGCTCCCCCACTCCCGGGCTCTGGGGAGGCCCTGTCCCACCGGCGGGTTTGGGGGTGCCGGGCCGGTGCCGCGCAGGCGTTGGTGCTGCGCTCAAGTGCGCGCAGCTCAGACACGCTTCTCCACTCTTGGCTGGTTTTCTTTTATGAGCCAGTAGTTTGAAACTTGAAATAAACAACGATAATTTCCCGATGTGAGGGGAGGATGCTGCTTCTCTTCCTGAGCCAAAGGAATGAAAATTTGTCAGGACATAAAAATACTGTAGGCTTTCCCCACACGCACGCTGCTCCAGCGGTGGCTGGCTGGGCGGCTTGGCACACTCCAGTGGCCTCGTACCAGATTTTGGGGAACCTCCTGTGTCCCACTGTCACCCCACTGTGCAGCCGAAGCTGGTGCCGGGCATGGCACGGGGCAGCCGGCTCGGCTCCGGCGCAGCGCATGCAGTGGGTTTACAGGCAGTGCTCGGTGGCAGGCGGGATGCTGAGCTTCATGAATCTGTAATTGCAAATGTCGGGTTGTGGTAATGAGGGAATTCAATGAATCCACAGATTTCATACCTCCGCTGACCCTCTGTGGCCCATAAACGGTCTAAATACTGATTCCTCTTGTCTGTGGCCAAGAGGGAACAGTTAGTTCTTGTGTTTTTGAACAAGGCGGCATCGTCTGGCAGCGGATTTGAGGCTTTATGGAGTCATCATCTCTGTTTCTCAAAAGCTTTTTTCAAAAGTAATTTCTTTCACTGAACCTTTAATTGCTGCCCTCATCCCATTGCAGCCCTTCCCTGCTCTTGTCACATCCCCAGCCGTCACGTCCGTGGCTGAAGCGCGTTGTGGGGCTGCTCCTCTGCCACACGGCTCATTCGGTGAGTGGTTTCACCTAAAGACACTCCGCATCCCGCCCTGGGCACCAAGCACACGGATCCTGCCCCCCCTCGCCCAGGAGCAGGAGGAGGTGGCAACGCCAAGACAAGGAGCTGCTCCGGGATGTTGCACAACCGCGAGGGTTTGCAGGAGGGATCCGGCTGCACCATGCACCACCGTGTGCCAGGAGGGGGCTGGCAGAGAAACTTCTTTTCTTTTCTATTCAGATTGTCATCCCGCCCCTGTCACCACCACATCCAAGTGTTTCCAGCTTCCACATGAAATGGCACAATGCAATATGCCGTCTTTCCCTCCGCCACGCCATGGGGACGAGCCGTGCTGGGCACCGGCACTGCCACTGTCCCTGCTCCTGTCCTGCAGCGCGGGGGCCCCTGCCGTGCCACCCCCGCCGTGGCTCTCCTGCTCCAGCTCCCACGGCCTCTCCTCCAGCCCGGCGCCTCTGGCAGAGGTGGCTGCTGCCTCCCGCCGTCCATAGCTGCCCAGCCCCGTGCCCGGTGCCCGGTGCCCAGTGCCCGGTGCCACAGCCCCGAGCACCCCGAGCACGGCCTCGGCAGCTGCCGAACCCAGGACCCGCTGCCTGGGACAGACGGGCTCTTTTCCAGCCCAGCAGAAATCCACAGCTTGGCTCTCTGCTTCCTCCCATCTGCCCAAGTTTATTTTCCTTGTTTTCTGTTTATGAGCTGGGCGAGTATTGAATTTCCCAAAGTCATTGCCATCCCTTGCCACAGGTCTCGCACACAAAGACTCCCTCGGTGCCAGGATCCAAGTTTTGCAATTGGACCGGTTCCCTTTCCCTCCAACCATTGTGGAAACAGCCTTTGTTTTGCTTCTGGATCTTGTTCACCAGGCCCAAATCAAGGGCCGCTTTCCAAAGCCTGAGTTTTTTGAAATCCGATTTCACTGCTTTAATGAAAACAGCATATTTCAGGGGACAGCGCTGAGGTCCTTGAACAGTAGGATTTTTTCTGCAGGACTTTGTGCATCTCTGCAAAAGCTGCGCTGTCCCGTCCTGCCAGTTCCCTCTGAACAGCAGGAACTGGAGGGACCGGGCACGGACGCTCCTAAGGGACTTGTTAGAAGAGAAAGCTGTATTTGTGGCTCAGAATCTCTATCCCAGCTGCAAACCGACGGCCAAGGCAGAACACCCCGTGCCCCCGGAGGGTCGGGGAGATGCGGGAGCCTCCCCCGTGTGCGCAGGCCGTGGGCTGCGGTGGCGGCTGTGGCCGAGCGGGACCCTCCGCTGCCTCCTCCGGGGCCCCGGTGCCTCTCCGGCCCCAAGGAATGTGGCTCCTTTCACCGGAGCTGCTTGTTGCCTCTGGTGGGAGCTGCCTCTGCACCGTGTCCTGGCAAAGGGCAGCTGTGCTGCTCTGTCCCGTGCAAGGCAGTCGCACCGACCTCAGACTTTCCTGATGAAAACCCCATTTATTCCGGGTCCGTAGGAGAGGAATCCCCTTAACTGCGTGCTCAGGCATGTGCTGCGACTGCCCTTGTGTATGTCAGAGCCAGGGAACGGTTCTGTAATCACCCATTTTTATTTAATTGTAACGCCCCTGTCCCACTAACTGTTCCAGATGCTCTAATGGTTCCTAGCTCTGGGCTCTAAAACATGCTGTTCTTTTCACCCGGGTCCCCGCCCTTCGAGCACAAACAATGGTTTTGCTGGTTTTTGAGTCTTTTGTGTGCCAACGGGATGTGGGGAGAGAATCCCCTCCATGCCAAATTCAGTTGATAATAAAAAACAGGAAAGGCGCTCAATGCCAGCTTAGAAGGAGCTGAGCAGCCCCGGTCTGTGCTGCGGCATGCGGATGTCGCCATCGCCCAGCAGCAGGGTGGGATGGGGGTGGGCAGAGGGATGGGGGAGGTTTCACGGGGGGCTTCGGCTCCAGTGAGCCCGCACACGCCAGTGGTGCTGCTCCCCACAGCCCTGGCCGCGGCAGCAGTGCCCAGCGGGCGCTGGCAGCTCCCCACGGGCACCAGGGACGGCGTGGGGCAGGGGCACCGCGGCAGCATGCGCAGGGCCCTGGGCACGCAGGAGGGGGACCGGGGGCCACCAGCGCCCCACGCCCCAGCAGAGCCACCAGCGTCCCGCGCCGTGACGGTGCCGCAGCCTGCACACCCGCAGCAGCCGGCGGATAATGCGCTCCCGCTGCCGGTCCCCGTGGCACCCCTGCCGAACCTGGGCCGGGAGCCTGGCTGCTCCGTCCCGCCCACGGCACGGCTGATTTGGGGCGCTAACGGCCCTGGTTATTAACAGCCCAGCGTCACCTTTGCTGTCCCTGGGGAGTCAGCCATCCCTGTCTCCGTGCGCGCTGATGGCGGAGGTGGATGTGGGGAGGAGCAGCCCCGGCTGCAGCTGGGAGCCGGTGGTACCAGCACTGGGGGCACATGGAGCACATGGGGCCGGTGGCCGCAGGAAGAGGACCCTGGCTCCCAGGACTGATTGTTGCTATAGTCTCTGCAGGTTCCTACATCTCCTCTTTTATCCCTTCCTTATATATATTTCAGAATGATATAAATTCTCCGCTATAAACCCTGCTGCGTGAGCACAAAGGAGAAGTTGCAGGCGGGCCCAAGAGAAAGGGAGGATAAAAAAAACCACAGGAGAAAATTAATAAAGCATTTGAGAAAGGGAGGGGGCGCCTCGCTGGGAAAGTGTGTAGCACACAGGGCTCCCCAAAGCACATCAAAGCCTGACTCTGAAATTAGCCCAACTGTTGGGAATGTAAAGCAGGGGATTCTCCCACTGGGCTGTGGATTGAGAGTCCCCCCACGGGCTGCGAGGCACTGACATTTGTATTTATCCAGGCTAGAAGCTCCATCATGGAGCTTTTCAAAGGGCACTGCTGGGACCCAGCAGGCCACCTCCCCAGCATGGCAAACACGGCGCTTTTAATTACTGCTCCGAGACGGCACATGTGCCCGACCCCCACACTAATTCTTGTTGCAATTACAGCGATCTAATTGAGTTTATTCACTCTCTGCAGCTTTTGTGTCTTTCTTTCTCGCACTCCCTGCCGGTGAGAGCCGGGGCCTCCATTGATCCGCTAGGTAGTAATATGGGCAATGCCGGCGTGCCGCCCCTCGGGGTCCCGCCAGCCTTATTGTGTCCATTGAGCTGCCGTCGCTGCTGGGAAATGCCAAATCCCTCCCAAGCCAGAGCCCTGCCCGGCAGCAGGGTGACCCCTCTGCCTGCTCGGACGCGGAGCCGCGCTCATGGCATTTCACCACGTCAGCGTGCGGCGTGCGCTCGACGTTTTGTTTGGAGAAGCAATTTTACATGTTTATAGGGAAATTATTTCCAATTGACAGAGAAACGATGCCATGGCAGTCGCAAACAGGCTCTCTGTGCACAGGGAGGACGAGCTGTCCAACGGGCACCGCAAAGGTCTCCCCCCGTGTTCCCGCAGCCGGGGAGAAGCCGACGCCGTTTGGCCCCGGGCAGTCGGGGTCCCCGTGTCCCCCTGTCCCTGCCGCTGCCCGCTGCAGCTGCCCAGGTCTGCGACCCGCCGGGTTCCCAACCAGAACCTGCCCCGGGGGAGGAAAGGGCTTGAGGAAAGGGGGTTCCCTGGGCGCTGCCGGCGCCTCCTGGTCGCCCCATGGTCCGTGCCTGGCGCATCGTCCCCCCGCAACGCCCGCACTGCAGCCCGCGGAGCTCGCCGGACAGTGCCTTGGCAGGAACCTGGGTTAGCCAGGTACCCCGAACGCCGTGCCTAGAGGATGCAATTACATTTCTAAATAATTGCCTCATTAGAGGCCTGTAGCTGTGCCTTGCACCTGCGGCAGACTCTGGCAACCACTGCGGCGTCTGGAAGCGGGAGCCGGCCGGCATCTGCCCCGTGGGGCGGGTGGACTAGGGAGCCCCAGGCATCTTGTTGGAAAGTGCCCTTGGATGCTGCCCCTCTGGCTTCTGTTTTTATATTCTGGCAAATGGTGATGCCTGCTGAAAACAAATCCCCCCCACCTGCAAGCTACCATTGGAAGTATTTTAATTTTGACTAGAAATCAGATCAAAATCCACTTAGTTTTTTGGTCTCTTGGGGAGTGGATTTTGCCTCCTCTTTTTCATCACTATCACCTCTTCTTTCTGTTTTCCCCTTCTTTCCTTGCTGTCCCCCTGGACTGGGGTGGTGGGGGGATGTGACGCACGCTCCCAGCCCAGTGCCCCCACCGCAGGCTCTGCTGCCACCGCCCGCCGGAGCGCCCTCTTGCTTTTTCAAGCCCATTTGATGAACAATAATAAAAATTAAGCATATTGGTGCTTGAAATGAAAACTTTCTCCTGCAATATTAGGTGAAAAAACGCTGGACCTTCTGCAGGAAAACAATGCAAGAAGGTCAGCGGGCAGCAGTGCCAGGACCGGGACCCCGCGGGAGCTGCCGCGTGACTGCTGCCGCGCTGTGGGGTGAGCTGGGACCCCTGGGACAGCCCCTGTCCCCAGAGGCTCCCGCAGTAGAAGCCTTTCTTGGAGGGCCCTGGTGGGAACATCTGCCCGTGGCTTCTGTGGATGCTCTCGAAGAGGGAGCTGAGCAGACACATGGTAACTGGCAACTGGCCCAATGAGGGAGGAGGGGGAGGAATTAACTCTCATTTAAGTCCACTTTTGTTGTAAATAAACTATAATCACTTCAAACCTTTTGCTTAATCAGAAAAGGATGTTGAACATTAAGCAAACAGTCGGCAGGCTTGTCTTACTGCTGGATTAGAGATATTAAATGCCAGCGATACTTGCTTTTTTTAATCTGTCCTGCAGCTGCATTATTAAAACAAACACATTTGCAGACCTGCAAAAAACCTAAATGAAAACAAAAGATGAGATTGAAGCCTTCCCAAGGGCAATATCTGAAATCTGGACAATTTTAAAATCTACGTTTAGTCTTCATCTTTTGAACCAAATAATGGAGGGAAATGACACATAATAAAATTAACCACTGGAATTAGCAGCACATTCTCTAACGGATCCAGGTTAAAATCCAGTAACCTCTGTGTGCGGAGATGGCACCTCCGGAGCCTGCGCACTGCTCCCCATCAGCATGGCCTGGGGCTCCTTCTGCAGTCCTGGTTGTCTGGTGGAGGGAGCAGCCAGCCTTTGGTCTTACAAGGATGAGGCTTTTTGCAGCAACTGGTGTTTTTCCTTAAAACTCCAACTTCTGGACTCCAGTGAACAAGCCCAGAGAGAGAATCTTGCAGTTCACGGAACTATCACCTTTATTTGAAAAAATGAGGTTTCTGTCATCCTTGGTGGCAAAAAGCTTGAAAGTATGATGCCTACAGACTCAGGGTCCAGCTGGAGGTAGAGAGAAGCACACATTCCTCATTTTTTCAAGCGCTGAGCACTTGTGCTGGCCAGGCAGCGGCAGCCGGGCCCGGAGAGCTTGGCGACGGCACCGGGAAAGCTGTGGTGTGGTTAGGGCAGAAGTGACCCGGCCGGTGTCTGCTGGGGTGTGAAACTCCGTGTTCCCAGAGCTGCCCCTGGGAGAGGTGTTGGGGGGCAAGGGGGGCGGGCAGGGGGCAGCCGGCAGCCCTGGCTGGAGAGAGCAGATTCCCAGGGCGCCGCGCAATGGGCAGCTGCCGGACTCAGGACCCGGCCCCAGGGAGGCACCGAGGAGGAGGAGGAGGAGGCGGCATTGCCTGCGAGGGCAGGGAGCAGCGGGCGGCGGGGTCCTGCCCTTGGACTGGGGTGCGAGCGGGTCCCTCCTCGCCCAGCTGGAGTTACGCAGCCTCTGCCACCCTGCCCAGAGCTCTGGCATCCTTTTGTTCCTCCCTCCAGCCCCGGGGACAATAAAACCAGATTTTAAAGGAACCGGAGGAAAATGCCAGCTCCGCGGGGCTGGGTAGGCTGGGACGTGCAGCTGTCTCAGGACAGCAGAGTTAAAGTGAGTGTCCGTTGCTGACAGGGATGCCAGCCAGCAATTTATTTTCCACATTAATTTTGATTATGAGTTCTTATATGGTTGCAAACTCCAATTTTCACAAGGGAAATTTCCCCCCTACACACACAGGACAACAAATCAGATTGACCTAAAGTTGTTCTTTCCTAAATTTCTTGCGGAATCTTGGCTGGATACAAGTTGTCTCAAATTCAATTACACTGTCATAAATAATTTTCCACCTCTTTTTTCTGTCTCAGCCATCCCGCTCCCCTGTGGTCAGTGGAAATTTCCCCCTTTTATTAGGTTAGACTCATTGGCACTGAGAAAAACCCTGTGCTCATGGCATCATTGTCTGCACTGAGCCAAATCCTCAGAGATCTCCCTCCCACTAACACAAAAGCCGGGGCCGGGGCTGGATAACCCTGTGGCTGGATAACCCTGTAGCTGGATAAGCCTGTAGCTGGGTGACGAGCTGCCACCCTTCCACAAGCCTGAGGTCACCTTGCCCGGGCTTGGGAAACACCCACCCAAGTGTCATTAACTCTGAGCACCCACATAAACTTTGGGGAGCTCAGGAGCCGGAGCATCAGCTCTCCAGCGGGGTGAGGAGGTACGGGTTAAAGCTCCTGCTTCAAGTCAAATACGTGCTAGAAATGCTTTGCTGCAGTTAGACATTAGCAGAGGGTTGTTATACACACATTTCTCAAGGTTTCGGCCAAAATACACCATTTTCTGGTGCCTGCTCAGCTCCCAAGCCATTCCCTGCGCTTTCCTCCTATGTGGCCGAGTCCTTCCAGACAAAGGGCTCGGCAATGTGACTAACATCTGCCACATGTGGACACATCCTTCTGCTATTTAGTACTCAGCTGTGCTCTTTTTTACTGTGCCTTTCATATGAGCTGCATCCTCAAACCACTTCACAGGGCAGACTAATTAAAATCATGGGTACAAAGCCATGCAGGGAGAAAAAGCCCTCTCTGAGCCATCCAGAGGGGGGGGGTGTCACGTTCAGCCCCCAGGCTGCTCTGCAGGGTGAGGGGCAAATCCTTCCCTGGGCTCAGTCACACCCAGGCCGAGTCTGGGCAGATTTCGTTAATTCAGCCCCTTCAAGGTCTGGTAAACAATTTTCAAGGATCATTAGAAATATTATTGGTCCTAAAAGCTCCGTGTTCCTAGTAGGACCAGCGCACTCCGGCTGCTGGCATGCAGAGCCAGAGAGCCTTGTAGGGGATGCAGGAGGCTGCGGCTGCCCCTCGCTTTACCCCGACGCGCTGCCCAGATCTGCCACATTCCCAAAGGCGAGGACACTGCCCCTGCCAAAGCGGGAAGGACGGAGCATCCCCAGCCCTCACAAACGGCTCCGGCTGCCTGCCGGCAGTCTACGGGGCACGAGCAGGATGTCTCAGGCCACAGATCCCATTTTGCGATGTCGCAGTAAAGCTTCCAGTGGTTGGGTGCATCTTCTGTAGCGAGAAGTTTGTTTCCTGACACTGAACTTCACGGGCTTCTCGGAGACGGGACCATCTCGCTCGGTCCTTGCGTGGGCTCTGGCTCCTGTCCGAACTAAGAGTCCATCCTCTTTCCATTCCCATGGCTGCATGCTTTGAAATAAGTATCAGAGACATTCAGGATAGTGCGAAGTGAAGAGAATGAAAAAGTGTGGGGGAATAAAAATAGTATGATTTGATGAAACTGCGCTGCCTGATATTAGTAACTTATTAACAGGAAAATGTAGAGGAGCCTGCAACCATGAGCCATGCGAGAGCAGCGCCAAGGCTGCGAGCCACATTACTCATGAAGTGGAAAGTCCAGGTAAAGCCCATTCCCTGGCTCCACATGTGGTAGTGATTTGGGCAGATCCTCTGTCAGAGCGGCTGACATCATGGCGAGAGGTATTTACAGCCGACAAGGAGGGCTCAGCGCGGACCTTGGCCCCCCTCCTCTTTTTTTTTTTGTTTTGTTCTGAGCTGTTATTATAAAGTATTATTTATGAAGTGGTGAGAGCATGAGCAGCACAGCCCTGCCAAACTTAAAGCGCTTTTCATTTAACAGAATGAAAATTATTTTAACATGAGTATCTGAAGCGAAGATCCGCAGATTCTGGACAGCTTTATAGAGGCGGGCTATAAATTCTGAGCTCACAAATGTATTTTCTTCACCAATAGGCTTCTCTTCACCTCTGAAAGTTTATTTTCAATAAACACAAGCTAACCCTCCAACACTTTCCAGAGGAGGATGTTAGCAGCTATTACGGTATCTAATCAGCCACGATCCATGCATCGTTCCAGCGGGACACTCGGAGACATGTTTCCCCTCTGTCCCAGCGCTGCGCTATTACCCAAGGCTGCCGGGGTCAGGGGCAGCATCGCTGCCGGCTCATCCCTCACGGACCTCGTCCAGGGCCTCTGGAGGCAGCAGGACTTGTTCTGCTGCCACCCCTGAGCTCTCCGTCGAGCTGCAACAGGACAAGTGTCTCTCTGCTGCACCCACTTATGTCCTGACAGAGGTCAAGCTCCAAGTTCAAGGATGGGCCAGCCTGGGCTGCGAGCGGAGCCTTCGCCTGCCCCGAGCTCCAGCAGCGCCGGCTGCACCATTCTGGCCGCCGGCGCCAGAGAGAGATTTGCTCAAAGGGACAGGACAGGCTCCGCGCCCCGCTCCCCGCGCCACCACTGCCCCTTGGCCCGCCTGGGCTCAGCCTTCGGCAGCGCCGGCTGTTTGCCCACCCCGAGCCAGAGCAGAGACACCCTGCTCGTCCCTCGGGTGATTTGGGAACACTCCGGAACCTGCCTCCCAGTAGCCATCTCCGTGTTGGCACGGTGCTGCCTGTGCTCCCGCGGGTGCAAACCATCACCCGAGCGAGGCTGACTCCAGAGGTGTCCCGCTCCCCTCTTCCCTCAGGAAGAGGTTTTCCTCACTCCCAGTCTCCTTTTCCCCCGCCCTTTACCTCGCGGCGGCGCAGCAGCGAGGGGCAGTGCTGGCGGGGCGATGTGCCACGGGCTGCCGGGAGCGGGGCCACGCTCCAGCCCGCGGGGGCCGGGAGGCAGAGGGACAAACCGAGGGGGGCTGGTGCCAAACCTGGGGGCTGCAGATGAAAAGCCACCGGAGCCCCCCCTGCTCCCTCCTGCTGCCCGCTGCAGCGCAGCGCTTGCCAGCCCCCGTCAGTGGAAACGCACCACGGCTTCCAAACGTGCAATTGGGCGTTTTCCACCCACAAAAGTCGGGGATCCGTCGCGGGCTGGGGGGGCTGCGAGGCCCCAACACATGCTTGGATGCATTTTGCACAGAGACGGAGACGCGGGATCTCGGGTGATCTCCGTTCCAGAAATTTGGAGGTGACCTGCTGACACTGGGATGTTTTGCTTTGCTTCCTTGTCTGGGCCAAGCGCAGCCAGCAGGGTATTTGTAGTTCTTTCTCACATAGCTTAGAACGCCAATGGCTGTCATATTATTTTTGTTTGGGATTTCATGTCAGTTCAGTATGCTACTGAAATGTATCCTCCCCACAGACGAAGGCTGTTGGGAAACCACAAGCTTCGTGAAATTCAAAATTGGTAAGCAACAAAATTATGAAACCACAGGAAATGAAATGAGCAATTCCTGCAATTCTTGCTTTTTCGCCTCAACTCTTCCATTGCTCTTAGAAAAATGTGCATTAAATGGGGCGTTAGCAAATGCTTCCTGTCCTCCAGTAAGATTCACGGCTTTCCGAGCGTGGAGTGTGTGCTGAGAAGGATGGAGGGGAAGAGCCGTAGAGGGTAAGGCTGACTCATACCGATGGACACCACAAAGCTGGGAGTGAAAAAAATACATCAGGATCAGCGGGAAGAGGATGACAGGAGACCCCCGCCACGACAATAGGCAGTGGCCTCTGTGACGGGCCAGCACACCAGGCATAGGCTGAGGGCAGCCCGGCGGCTCTCCGCTCTGCCCTGTGGTTTACGGGTTGATAGTTCATCTTGCTGTTTGTGCCGCTGCAGCGGGACAGCCCAGCGCTGCTGCTCTGCCTGCATCTCGCTCCAGGCTGCGGGACCGCACAGCCAGGACGCCTGGCCGCGGGCAAGTCACTCGACCCTTCAGCCAGACGGGGTGTGGGTCCTTCCCAGCCTCATGGGGAGAAGGTTTCCCATTTTGGGAACGCCAGCCGCTGCAGTGTGGCCGTGGCCCCAAACAGGTGTGGCGCAGCTCACAGCGCATCTTGCCGCGTTGAGCCTCGCCCCATGATGCGGAGCCCCGAGTCCTTCGTCCCCTCTCAACTTTTTGTCGCAAGTGCCATTACAGACCAAGCACCAAACTGGCTGATGCGATTCTGACTACGGTTGTGCTTCTTTGCTGCAATTTGGTTTGCATTTCGCTGTTGACGTGTTTATGGGGTGATGATGCTGGGGCAACGGCCCCTGTGGGTAAGTGAGAGACATCAGCATTTTTTTCCCCGCTTGAAGAACGCACAAGTTGCACAAATAGTCAGAAGCTGGAAGTTGTGGTACAACTAAATCCAGGAGTCCATGATGCTCCGAGCCGTGATTCCGTGCTGCTTCACAAAAGCTGCGACTGCAGCGGCCTCAGACCTGCTCCCCACGTCGCCCCGGTGCAGCTCCAGCCTGGCTGCGGGAAGGCAGACCGAGCCCTCGCAAGCGAGCAGACCTGCGGGGGCTGCCTGCAGTCGTCCTCGTGCTTCATCTTGCTTTTGGGAAGGGAGAGGGTGATGGTGGGGTTGGTGGGCTGCAGGCACCCACGTGTCTTCTCCAGATACATCTGAGTTTGCAGCGGGGCCGAGAGGTTGCCAGTGTTCAAGCGGCAGCGTGCGGCTCGGCGATTTACCCTTCCCGGGCAGACCCGCTGCGCTTCTGGTGAACAGTTTCAGCCGTGGGGCAGGTGCCAGCGCGACGGCTCGCACGAGGCAGAGGATGAACAGGGTCTCGGTCAGGTACATGCACACGCCCCCCGTGCCGTCAGCCCAGAGCAGCATCTTCGGAGAGGGTGGAAGAGCACGGCCGCGTCGCCCCGCTCGACACTGTCTCTGTGGGGTGAAACCGGAGCGACAGGAAGCCCTGCTTTGCAGACTCCTCCAAATCCTTTATCAGACGGGGCAGCGAGGGCCAGCTCCCTGAGGAAGGCGCGTGGCCACCCGCGAGGTGGTCACAGCCCGCAGAGAGCGAAGCGGCAGCTCCCCAGTGCTCGGCAGCGTGTCGGGAGAGCGGCCGCCTCCGTGGATGGTGCGTCGCTGGCTCCGGCAGGATGTCCTGGTGCCTCAGATGAGCTGCGAGTCTCCAGGATTTCCCCAAGAAATGTCAAGGGACAGTGCAAAAAATGATGCTTTTCAATAACAAGGAAATATTCCCTGAATGAAACCAGATCTGTTTATTTTGAGTTCACTGTTGCAAATCATTGCAAAGAGAACCCAGTCCTACAGAATGGATCCAATGTGGATGTGAACCACATGAGGTGCAGGTTTGATCCAGCACAGAAACATTTTGAATTTGCTTTTTTTAATCTAATTTCTTATTGAAACAATGTGGTTTGCATGAAGGTTTTGATGTTTTGTTTTAAAACCACACATCTAATTTTAAATGTTTAAGGCTTATAAATAATACAGTAATTTTGATGCAGCCAAAGAAGATCTCATGCGAGAAACAGATAAATCAGTAAATCAGTACCTCATTTACATGTTTAACATGTGCCACATTTCATTCCCTATCCTCCTTGGATGGGACTCAAAGGGACTCTCCGAAGAATTTGCCCCCACATCCCTGCTTCATCCCGAGGTAGAAAAAAAATTCAGTTTGGAAAAAAACAGCTTTTATCACAGATGTCAGCAATTAAATTGTCCATTAAATAAAACATTCGTTCACCTTATTTTTCCCTTTTCTCATTTGCTAAGATGAGAAATATTTGCCTCCATAGCTGCGTTCCACCAGGAAGGCTTCCCGGCGCATCCCGTGGCGGCTCCCGTGGGATGCAAGCTCTCGCAAGGGGACAAGGAGCTGCTCGGTGGAGCCCGTTGCCTCCCCCTGGGACCAGCCCAGGCTCCCGGCAGCAGCGGGAGGAGGAGGGCGAGCACCGTGCGCTGCAGGAGAGAAGCCCCCGTGACCGGTGGTGAGACACTGGGGGGTCACCCGTGCCACCAGCACCGGCGGAGGCCAGGATGCGGCACCGCGCTGCTGCACCTGCGGGCACAAGAGCACACGCTGCAGCAGCCGTGCAAGGGGAAAGTGGGAGCTGTGGCCCCTTCACCCCCCCCCCGGGGGACTGGCCCTGGGAGGGAATTCCTGCTCCAGAGTGGCCTTTGGCAGCTGGGCGCTCCCCAGGTAAAGGGCCCATAAGCCAAAACTCCAGGGAATTAAAGACTGAGCCAAGACACTTCAAGGGACCCACACGTACCTCTGCTCCCCACACCTGCACCCAGCTCCCCAGCAAGGACACCCTAGCCAGCACTGCTGCTGCAGAACTGCTCATTTTCACCTGCTTTCACACCTGCCATCAGTCATCCAATAATCACTCCAGTATTAACTAATTGCCTCCTTGCTTCCACCTGAGATAGCGGCTGTCTCCTGCAGAAGGGTTAATCTCAGGCAAATTAATTCAGCCACTCCAGCCGTGAAAATGAAACGTGCCCCAATTATTGTCTCTCCTCCTATGGTGTCAGAGTGAAATCTCATTAGCACTTGCGTACAGCCGAGAATGCACTAATGGGCGTGTTAGATGTGTTAATGGAAAACATTTTCCTTTATCCTTTGGCAAATCCAGCTGTTTCCACCAAGGAAGAATGGAATTTGATCTGGAAGAGTCTGCATGGCCAGGCTTTGAGGGCGTGAAGTGTTAAAAAGGACAGAGCACCAAGAAGTGCACTAATCCCAGGCTCTTCCAGCACTCCTGGTGTCTGTCCCTCTGCTCTCCTGATTTCTCCAGATCCGTGCTATCGGATTTCTGCAAGAAGCAAGGACATGAATTTTGAGCCGTTACCGGCTGATGGGAGTCAAGGTGTAGCACTCGGCCTCGTGAGAGCACCTTCCAGTCCAGCTGAAGGGCTGGCTAATCCCAGAGCACCCTGTCCTTGGGAAAAGATGATTGCAAATGACACGTTGTTTTGGCAGTTTCAGTATTTCCCTGAAAAGTGGATGAGAAGAATGTGAAAAGCAAAACCTGAGTGTCTTTACATCCTGCTGAATAATTACGGTCCTGTTTTTCTCGACATTTTTATATGAAAATAACACTGCTCTGAAAGCTGGACCCAAATGTGATGCCAGCTCACCCAGCACTGCTGTTCCCTGCTCTTCGTTCTCACACTGTGGAAAGCAGAGGGTTTCCACCAAATAGAAATTCCAGATTGTAGGACACAACTGTGCCAGCTCTGGCTCTGGCTCCGGTGGCTGCGCAGAGTGGGAACCTGAGTACGAGAGGAGACTCAGCACACTGCAGGCAAGGGGGGAAGGAAATCCTCTGCACAGAGGCGAGTGATATGAGGAACAAATAAACCTTTAATCTTAATATGACAGCTCAAAAATTTCTCATGTCAGATGAACGAGAGAGCCAGGGGCAGGCGCTATGAGGCCAGCAAAAAAGGGGGCAGAACATTTCCCAAGGTCCAGAAGAGGTGGCTGAGTGTTCAGCTGCACGCTTGGATTTGGAGAAGCTGAGCCGTGAAGAGCTGCAGGTCGTTCGGGCTCAAAGCTTGTGCCTTCGCTTGTGCCTTCTCCCCGTGCCAGCACCTGGCACCTTACCCCTGCTGCCGGCAGCGCTGTCCCTGCCCCGGCTGCCCGGGCTGTGCCACACGCCCCGTCCGGCTGCGCTTCAGGCTACAGCTCCTCCGGAGAATGTAAGGCAGCGCAAACGGATCTCGGCTGACCCCCTCGGAAACTGCCCCGCGGTTGTTTCCTGGCAGGGCTGCGCCTGCTCGGCAGCGGGACGGCGCTGTGCGGGGCTGGGACTGGCGTTAGCAGGGAGCGAGTCTGCTGACTCTGCGTGCGGAACGCGGCAGGGAAGAAGGCTCGGTGTTGCAAAAGGGTTTGATGAAAGCCGGGAGAATTAGCACTAGATCCCAGGCAGAGCTGTGTGAGCGTCGGGGGTGTTCGTCCTGTTGAAAGTCTCTGAGCCCGTTTCTGGATATCTGTTCCAGAGTTCTGGGAGATCTTTGTACTTCATTAAAATTACAAAACTGCATTGTGTTAAATCTCATCATCTTTATCACATACGGCTAACCTAAATTCCAGAAAGAAAAAAAAAGCGCAGTTTTCGCAGGGGTGTCCCGATTGCTGCATCCCTGCGTGCTGGAAGGGGCAGCATGGGGAAGGTGTCGGGGGACACAGGGAGGCTGGTGGGACATCGCTGCCTGCCAGGGCCCGGCGTGGGGCCGGCTGCCGCCCACAGATTCCCCAGGGACGTCCCTGCGCAAGGGGCAGCTGCGGGGTGGCAAAGGCAGCTTGTGGCAAGGTGGCCGCACACAGCGCCCGCACCGGCCACTGTGGCCAGGGGAGCCTGGGCTGCACGTGCCAGGATGGCACACCAGCAGGAGAGCCTCCTCCTGCACGCTGTGCTCCCAGACATGCCTCCACCAGCCCGTTTGAAAGGTTAAAAGCATTCTTGATCCGGCCCCAGTGCAGGTCTGTATTAGAAATAAATGAAAAAGAAGAGAAGAAAAAACTATCATTCGACTTTTATTAAGTTTCAGGAGGGATACAGGCCAATAACTCTCTTTTTTATTAATAAAAGTGCCATTAAATGTTGCATTCCCCCATCCCCTTCTACTCTCCGCTGCAAGATGCCTGGCAGTGGATGGGCAGAGGAGCACGCTGCTCCCTTAGGGAGCCGGGGCGCTTTGGTCCAGGGTGCCCTGTACCCGCTGAGGGCTGCTGGCCCATTGGCACAGTGCGGGGAGCGTCGGCAGGGCAGGGAATGACGGCAGCACGATGCCCCTTGGCGCTGATTTCACGGGGATGCTGTAGCCCTAACCAAAAAGATACTGTTTGTTTAGTTTGGCAAGGAAATCCACTTTTCTTTCACTGTGTTTATTGACATATGAATCAGAGCTGGCACCGAGAGCGAGGACTCAACAGTTGTGTACAAGCAAGAGCGTGTGTGTCAGGCAGCGCAGTGAAAGCTGCAGTAATGAGACTATTAATCATGTCACTCTCAGCCAGGGAAACCCCGCAGTCCCCGGTGCGTGGGACACTCGCGCTGCTCTGCGAGAGGGAGGCCCGTCACGTGGCTGCCGCGCTGCTGCCTGCGCTGCCTGCGCTGCCTGCGCTGCCTGCCTGCGGGCTGGGAATCATTTCGAGACGTATAGACGTGAGTTTGTGCTGCTCCCCACCACTGTCCACCGCAGCCCTGGGGGTCCCACCGGAGACCCCAGCCTGGCAGCGAGAGCGCGTGTGCAACCGGCGGCAGGAGCTGGCGTGCGGCGCTGCTCCCGCACTCCTCTGACCCGTCCTGCGTGCTGCGCTGAGCCTGCCCCTCACCTCCCCAGTTGCAACCCTGAGACCTTGGGGCAAAGCCCTCGCCCCGGGAAGCCCCCATGGATGGGGTCTGCACCCACCTGTCCGCAGGCAGGGGTGGCTCCCCAGGACAGTGCCAGCGCGTCCTCGCGCTGGGCTGCAGCCCAAGAGCCGCGTCCCTCCACTCCCTGAGCGCCGGCAGTGCCCCAAACCCCCAGCCAGCGCCAGCCCGGCAAGAGGCCAGTTTGATTTTGTTACCTCCTGCAGCTGGTCCCAGAGAAGCTGCAAAAGGAGCAGTTGTGGGGGTGAGGGAGACGGAGGGAAGCCAGCAGCCGGGCTGGGGCATGAGGGGCTAGGGCGGAGCTGGGCACTGGCAAAGCCCACGGCACCATGGCAGCCCACGCTGCCACAGCGCCCGCGCGGGCAGAGGGGGCGGATGGACGGGGTCCCTCCCGCTGGTGGCAGTGCCCAGGGCGAGATCCCAGCCCTTCTCCTGCCCCTCCGTCCCCAGCCCCATCCCAGCCGTGCAGGGCCAGCGCCCGGATCCAGCCTGCTCGCGTCTGCATCCCCCCGCGCCTCCACTCTGCCCGCACCGGCGACTCCTCTCTGCTCCCACGTGCCCCCGCGCACACGTGCTCTTGCTTCCCTCCAGCTCTGCCTTCCCAGAACTAGCAGGACAGCTAGTTAAAAAAATCCAGCAATTTTAATTCAGGATTAATAGACATTTTTAGTCATTATTTTTCATAACTTGAGAGGATTTATTTCGTTTGATCCTGGCATATAAAATCTTCCCCTTCGGGGAAATTCCCACTGAAAGTACTAACCTAAATAAGAGGTTTGCTTGTAAAATTTCAGAAGAAGCATTCTTTTGAAAATGATGGCATTTCAGGGAGAATTTGCAACGAGAGTTGCACTTGGAGTGCAACACTCGACCTTCATTATGGAGCTGTCCCTGCTGCTTCATTGAACAGATAAAATAAATAATAATAAGAAGCAGATTTGCTTAATGTCACTGTGGAGTTAGTGAGCCAAGTTCAGTTTGACTTGTTAAGTGCCACATCAGTGTCTATGCTAATGCTTCAAGCACGACACGTAGCGACAGCCATTGCGTGTGGAGGACTCGGTGCCGCTGGAGCATCCTTGCCCCGCGAGGTCTCCACCCCGGCGGTGCCACAGCCCGTGGCTCCCTGGCAGGCTGCGGCCGGCGGGCACTGGTGGCGGCGGCGCCTGAGGGGACAGACACACAGACACACCTTTCCTTGCATTTCTACACGGGACCCTGAGCCGCCAAACCAGGCAACCTGCGCTGTGTGAAAGCGGAGCTTGCCTGCACACAAAAAAGCCTCTTTGTGTTTTTCATGCGCCAGCAGCAAGGTTAACCCCCTCCTCCGGCTGCGGCTGCTCTGGTGCCGCTTGGTATCAATAAACTACTGGAGGAGGTTAGCAAAATCAGGAAAGCACTGGATTATGAGTGCTGCGCTGGGTCACCCATTAACAGTCTCCTGGCAAAGGGAACAGTCCTCGCAGCATGTATTTCATTTATGAAAGTAGAGCCCCAGGACGGCTGCTAGCAATTCAGCCGGGGGTGAATGAAGTGAGATCTTTCCCCGCTTAACTGCAATCGCACAAGGAGAGGCCGTGCCGAGCGCTGTGCCTGCAGCCCTGGCCGGGAACGTGGCTCAGCCCAGCCTCGGCGGCCCGTTGCCTCACGCAACCCCGGCTCGCCCAGCACGTGGCCCGTCCCGGCTGCGCCGTGGCTCCCGGGGCACGTCTCCCCGCTGGCGGCCGGGCGCTGGCAGAGCCGCATGCTGGCCAGGGAGGGCACGGCCCATGGCGGGCAGCCCCAGAGGAGAGGGAGAACGGTGCGAGGTCTGGAATCCCGTCTGTGGGAAAGGATGGGCAGGACTGGATTTGTTTAGCCTGGGGGTGTGAGGACCAAAGGAGATGTGATCGTAGTCCTCAAATATGCAAAAGATTATTGCAAAGAGTATGGAAATAATCCATTCTGCAGGTCCCTGGGGGACAGGCTGGGCAGTGAGGGGTGAATGCAGCAGAGCTACAAGCCGGATTAATTCGTTTTTCTCTGTAGCAACCAGGGCTACTCTGCACCTGGGCTTTCAGAGCACACCAACGTGCGGCTTTTGTTGCGCCCGTGCGGTGTGAGGAGTCCCCGAGCTTGGAGAGGAGCCAATGGGCTGGAATGTATTGCTGGATCTGGCCTTGAGAGACGAAAGACCGAGACCCCTGCGCTGGCGACGGGAGGCCAGGCTCGGCACAGGGCGGTCGGTGCCTCTCCAGGGAGCAGGGCTGGCCATGGCGGTCGGGGACAGTCCCCGAGCGGGCTGGGATGGTGCCCGCAGAGCTCCCTTTCCCCAGCACCCCGGGGCCGGGGCGAGGGCAGCACAGCCGGTGCTGAGCCCCGCTTTCCTCACCTGCTTTCCCCTGGCTCCCGGGGACTCGTTTGCCCCCAGCTCTCCAGTGCCGACGTTCCTGCGGGATGCGCTCGGAGTCACCGACTCTTCTGCCAACAGCAAGATGCCGCCCTGCGACTGCTGCCGGCCGCCAGGCCAGCTCGGCGCGGGACGTCCGTCCCACCAGTCCGTCCCGCTGCGGCGCAGGTGTGTGTGTCGGGGGCCCCACGCTGTGAATGGGGGCACAGCGGGGTGCGGGGATGGGGTCTGCAGCCCCTCGCCAGCCTGGCCCCCGCCCTCCCACACCCGGGAAGCAGCTCCAGAGAAACAAACGCCATCGCTGCTGCTCGTTTTCTAGATACTCTGATTAGAACAACGGAGCTGATTAATGCAAACCAGATAGGAAATTCAGAAAGGGGAGAGGGGGAGGATGAAAACTGCTCGTCTCCCCTGCGCCACCCGGGCAGTCGGGGCACTGCGCCGCCACGTCCTCATCCTCCTCCCGCTGGGCGTTCCTGCCCCGAGTGCCGGCTGAAGGCAATGCCGGTGCCGGGGAAGCTGTGAACATGGACCAGGCTGGCAGGGATGTCGGCGTGCGTTCGGTTC
This sequence comes from Chionis minor, assembly GCA_013398295.1. Classification (NCBI taxonomy): domain Eukaryota; kingdom Metazoa; phylum Chordata; class Aves; order Charadriiformes; family Chionidae; genus Chionis; species Chionis minor. The sequence goes on from VZSF01002289.1 coordinate 38,802, forward strand.
TGCTGCAGCGGGGTCTGTGCGCGACGGGAGCGCAGCGGATCCCAAGATACGGCGAAAAGCACAAAGTAGACGGGTGGAACAGAGAGGAACACCCGCTCCTGATCTCATTCATTTGGAGTCAGTGCAAGATCTCTCCAATCTTAGCATGCAAATTAACTTATAAATTAAACATGAAATTTAAGTTGATGACATCCCTTTAAGTAAACAACAACATCGGTATCTCACTAGCAATCAGCTCCTGATCAATTATCTATGTTTTCACAAATGTGCTGTTATTGTATAGTGTCTGCAATTCCTTCATATATTGCAGCATCCTGAATCAAAGAAATCTTTCACACGAACATCACGGTCTGAAAACAATAGAACTGAACACCACTTCTTCAACTTAAATTGCTAACAGACCACAAAATTAAATAGATTTTTTCCATCTGAGAACTCTGCAGCAGAGTCAATCATGAAGGACCCAGTAATATCCGAATAATTGCGCAGGAAGTGGATCTTACTAATCATTGCAGCTTTTGCTCAGACATCGGGGAGCTACGGCAAACAAAGCCCCCGGCCGGAGCTGTGGCGTGTCGGATGCTCCGACGGCTGTGTGTCGCGCGTGGTGCTGGCGCCTTCCCTCAGGGATACCGCGTTTCGGAACACTCCTGGGTGCGGGCTGGGACAGCCCCATCCCACCCAGGGGGCTGGAAGCGTTGGGGCTGCGTTACCTCGGGTGGCGCTTGAGCTGCTCTAAGACACTGCTCAAAGGTGGTTAATTATTCTCCGGCCGCTGTTCCCGCATGTGCAGACGGACGAACGGACTGAAGCTACAGGAAGGTGCCAGGCTGTGCTGCAGCGCTCGGCAGGCTGGAAGGAGAAAGAGCTTCGGTCCTGCCCGTGCCCACGAGTCCCGCGGGAGGCTGGTTGCGGTGGTGGCACCTGCCGCCTGCTCGGCCCCCACGCCCGGCTAGCTCCCAAGGATGTGGGGGCTTTTCGGTCCTCTTCTGGTCCTAAATCTCAGAAAATTCAGCTTTCCCCTCTGAGTTACTTTCTTGGCAGAAATACAAGCTGTGTGACAGCTACTACTCCAGGCACTAAAAATGTTCATTCATCACAGAAAATAAAAATCCTTGTTGCTTTTCAGCTGAGAACCTGTGTAATCACCATGTAACTAAATTAGAAATGGGTGACTTTGCTTAGTTTCGGTTTCACGTGATCCGAGCAAGACCTGTTTGTTTGACTCATCTGGGAACTGTACTTTATAACATCTTCAAAAGTTCAATAATGTTCAGAAAAAAGATATCTTTTATGATATCTAGCTAGTGCCTGCCATGCCTAGAACTGTGATTTTAGCACAATAGCTTTTATATTCTGAATTTCTGACATCAAAATGAGGCTCTTTGAACTCAGACTTTGCTATTCTTCTCATTGCTGGGATTATTTTTCTGCTGTTTAATTGGAGGTGCACTGCCCAGGAGCCGGGGTGCAACCCGAGGACCCGGGGGGGCAGCGCGCAGGACCCAGGGGTGCGATACCGAGGACCTGGGGGTGCAAAGCCACAGCCCCGCAGCCGCCGCCGGGCTGAGCCGATTGACACCAGCTGCGGAGGCTCCGGCTCCGCGTGTCCGTGGTGGCTCCGCGCCCCGCGGGGAGCTTTGCGCAAGGCGATCTGCTGTGAGGATTTGCACATAAGTCACAGGGTTTAACTGAAATCCAATTTGCCGGAGAGGAGTGTTGGTTTAGATTATGGAAGAACAATTCAGTTGTGGGTGTGCTGGGAGGGGAGCGGGCGCAGGGAGGGGGACGGGGGGCCTTTCCCTGCCCACTGCCAGGTTCGGTGGAGAGTTCACTGAGCCTGAATGAAAACAAATGTAAAACTGATAGGTACATTTGTAACCCATTACCCGGCAGGCTTTATGAAACCCTAAACTTGCTGGCGAGGGGAGGGAGGTGGCGGCTTCCAAAATATTTTTTCTTAAATGAGAAAGTTGCTTCAGATCGCGCCGGTTCTCATGCGGGCGCTTGGACGAGGCCGAGCCCCCACGCCTGAACCCCGGCAGCTGCCGGAAAACAAACCCTGGCTGCACCTTGATCTAATTACTGCCACCGCAGAGGCCTCGCTCCCCTCCGCAGGGCGGCAGCTGCCCCGGCAGCCGCGTCCCGCTGGGGCAGGAGTGGGATGGGAGGTTGGGGTGCTGGGTGCCAGGGCTGGCTGCGGGGTGCGGGGTGTGGGATGCAGGGTGCGGGATGCAGGGTGCAGGGTGTGGGATGCAGGGTGTGGGATGC